>JAVXUP010004972.1:0-23778 GCA_033070095.1 Escallonia herrerae | reverse complement strand
AGAACCTAACAGTGGTGGGGGAGAATTCCCTACAATCGACTGTCAGGCGGCTAGGCGCGATGCCATCCGGAGACCTGTTCTCGTCTCGGAGTGACCCGAGGGTCATTGTCCTGGGGGTGTCGACAATCACCGGTAATGTAAGTGCGACGTGGTCACAGCTCAGAAACATGCCTAGTGTCATGCAAGCAGCCCCAAGGGGAGATAATGTCTTTGAGAGTGAGCCTTTTACGTTGAAGGGTCCTCATGTCGAAGCATTGCGAGTGGATCCCCTTGAAATGTTGCACGCCCCGGAGAGCAGGTCGAAGCATGTTCCACATCTATGGTGGAACACGCATGACGTGGTAAATAGATGGACCAACATTAGGGGCGTTGTAATGTGCTAGAAAGCCGGGGGCGCGACTACATTAGTGGCATGGTGTAAGGGCGCGGCAGTTGTGTGCGATGTCCACTACAAAAAAAAAAAATAAAACAGTTTAGGCGACACTAGAAAAGTGTCGTCAAAGATAGTAAAAGCACCGCAAAGTGGTTTCCCGATACTTATATCAACTTTTTTCTTAAGCGTCCCAAATTCGTCCGTCGGGAATTTCCAAACACTTTTTGGACATGTCGGCATTAAAGTTACGACATTTTTGTGCGACACTTTCAAGTGCCTCTTAAGAGGTCAATATTCAACTTAGTTATGAGACACTTTAGAAAAAAATTGTCGCCAAGTTAGCAACACTTCAACAAAAGTGCCAGTTTTTATTTGATGACATTATCTTAGAAATGTCATTAAAATAGCGACATTTCCATCAAGTGCCAGTTTTGTTTAGCGGCATTTTCTAGTGACGCTTCCTTTAAAGTGCCAGTTTTTATTTGGCGGTATAATCTTTGAAATGTCGTTAATTTAGCGACACTATCATCAGTTGCCAGTTTTGTTTTGCGGCATTATTTTAAAAATGTCGTTCTTATTTACGGCACTTATAAGTAATTGTGAATAATTTTTTGCCTGGCATATTGGGAAATTCGTTAAAAATACACTAGCCTACCACCGATAATAGCAACATTTTCCCAAAAATGACGTGGAAGTCAAGTATAGTTTGTGTAATCCTGCTCCAATCTAACACAAATAATGAACAACCAAGTCGACTTATCGAGCTTATAAACTCATCACTATAAACAAGCTAATGTTATTCATCAACCATATCATATCTAACATTCACATCCTAATTACATAACTATCAAAAAAATTTCAATTTAAAAAACATACAAATATAATGTCATTGAACAACTAAACCTAAATATACATAGATCTCATCCAAAATGTCATCACAGTGCATAACGGTTCTTTTAAGTCCAACAAAAGTATTGATGTCTTCCCGACATATAAACCTGAAAATAAAAAAAGTCAAGAAAGAAAGTTATAAATTTAACTGGTATAACATACGTCGAATTAAACCGAAAAACTAGTCGACAAACAGAATGCATTAAGAAAGGTAAAAACTCGTCAACCTAGCCCCTTTCATTCTTGCATCCTATTTTGCAAATTTTTCGAAGAGCTCTTTGTCTTTTTATGTTATGAAACCTGAACAATTAGATCATATGTAATCATTAGTTACACAACAGACGAGACAATCATATGAAAAACAACCATGCACTCAAGTAAACATTTATACAAGTTCAACTATCATATGATGCAAACATAGAAGCAAAAAAGAGAGATGAAAAAAGAGAAATGCATTATCCATATTATCAAAACAAAGATAGCAAATCTTTAGAACTGCAAAACCCATTTCCCCAAAATATGATATAGATTTATCCCACCTCATGACACCTAGAAAGATCAAGATTTGACAGCAAAATGCTACCAAGTAAGAACTAGGATTATTAAGCTAAAGGGGACAGGAATACACTCGTGATATATAGAAGTTCATTAGCGATAATCTCTGTGATCGGATATCCCAGTTTTTTCGTGGAACCACAATGCCGGCCAAGACTCACGGCCATCACAATGACGGCCAAGAATTACGGCCATAAAGCGTAAGGATAGAACTCAATAATTACTGTAGTCCAGATTTTGTTATAGAGTTTGAACAGTGAAAACATATAGATGTCAAGTGATGAACCGGAGCTCTCAGCCACCATCAAAAAATTGAAGACAATTGCAAAAATATTGAGGAACATCATGCCACCTAGGTAGCACGGACACGGACACGGTGTCGGACACGGACACCGCAATTTCCAAAAAATCGGATTTTGGACACCGCAAGACACTGCTATTTTTTTTAATATATTATTATATATATATATATATATATATATATATATATATTTAATAAGTATCAAATACATTCCATAGTGCATGTCATACGTCAAATACATTCAAATACAAGTCATACTTAAACGTTAAATCTAATAGAGTGCATGGTACATAACATAAGAAATTAAGTCTTACAAAGTCATACGAATAGAAAACAAAAGAAATAACTGAAATAAGTAATAAGTCGATCAAGTGCTCAATCTAGATCGATTGTGTCATCTTCTTCATCGTTATCTTCACCTCCATCTCCATCATTATTCCCCTCCCTGCATATTTCAGCTTCCATCTCTGGTTCATCAAGCGATAGATTTGCAAACCGAAGCATCCCAACATCTTCAAACCCATCATGATTGTCTCCCCCCACATCCCACATTTTGGTCTCCCCTTGGCTATACTTTGGAGTCCTCATTGACAAGAGACGGAGATTGCTATGAACAAAAACCAAGTCTTCCGCACGTTGGGGTGTCATCTTATTCCTTCTCACCGAGTGAATAAAAGAATACGTGCTCCAATTTCTTTCGGCACAAGATGATGAAGAAGGTTGTGCAAGAAGTTTCAAGGCTATGCCTTGGAGGATAGGTGCACTTGCACCGTAAAGAAGCCACCAAGTCTTGGGATCCATACCATAGCGATTAGAGATGAAATCATACTCTCTAAAATCTCCATTAGGCCCAATAAATTCAGCGTACTCTAGATTGACCTTGTTGCGGTCCTCCAAGTTTGGAAAGTACCTCCGAAGACATTTCATTCTCTCTTTGTTGATCTTATTGTCCTTGTGTGGAGGAACTCGAGAAGGATCCTCATCAAGCCACTCGCGGGTATAGTACCTTATGAAAGAAAGTAATGAACATTGAACACATTTAGATATATAACTATAAGTAAGGGGCTACATTAGTAGAAGACTATAAGCCAAAAAAATCAACTCAAATGTTAACGTAGAATGATTACCTTGGGTTTAGAGAATGTGACAAGCAGTGAAGTGGAGTATTATTCTTGTTCCAACGATCTACAAGAATGTTTTGCACCACATCAAAGAAGGTGGACTCCTCGTCGGGTCTTTTCACTTCATGCTCATATATGGCCTTCTTAACTTTTTCAATCATCGAATCCCACATGTCATAGACTAGGTGAAGACAAGGCCTATCGGTATCACAAATCCTGAGCATGTCATACATCGGAGTAGTGAAAGCAAGTATGTAATCAATGGAATCCCACCATTCATCATCCAACACCTTCTCCTTAACAAACCTAGCCTTTGCTACATCATCATCCCGATAAAGATTCCAACGATCACTAATTACCATGGCTTGAAGGCCACCCTTAATGAGTTTAATCCTCCTAAGCATCACAATAGCAGAAGCAAATCGAGTTTCGGCCACAGAAAGCAACTTCAAATTCACAAACTCATTAAACATTGCCAATCTCATTGCGTGATTCATGATGAAATTCTTAACTAGCCAAACATCCCCAATGACATCAGTAATCCAAACACATTCCATATAAGTAATATCATTATTGTCCGCATTCTTGGCTGCACATATGTTCCTCAATGCTAAGTTAAGAGTATGAACGACACATGGTGTCCAAACAATGCTTGGAAATTGTTGCTCAAGAAGTTGTCCAGCAGCCTTACAAACAGGAGCATTGTCCGTGACAACTTGGACCACCTTCTCATGCCCAACCTCCACAATCACGTCCTTCAACAACCCGGCAATAAAATGTTTGTCCTTATAATCACCCGAACAATCTATTGCTCTCAAAAACATAGGAGCACCATCAGAGACAACCATGATATTAATGAGTGGCCTCCTTTGGGAGTCACTCCACCCATCACTAACAATACTTATACCCTTCTCAGCCCACATGGCTCGAATCGGTGCTAACAACCTATCAACATTTCTTTTTTCCTTTTGCAAAAGAGTGGTCCTCAACTTATTATAACCCGGTGGAACATAACCTCCAAGCTTATGATTAGCGGCAAAAGTATATGAGTTTTGATAGTGTGGGTTCCTCGCTAAGTTGAATGGCACACCCCCCGTATAGAACATCCTAGCAATTTCATGATCTAATTGCTCACGTTCCTCATTGTTAAAAGCCTCTTCAAGTTTATTTGTTCCCTTTCTTTTTTTTATATTCTCTTCCATGTATATTGAACATGCACCAACATTAGAACCGGATCCACTACTAGGGGGTAAAGGTACCTGATAATTAGAAGCATTTTTTACTCTCTCTGCGGCTTCTTCCTCCAATCTTTTGAACTCAAATATGTCCTTCTTTGTCACTTTCGAGCAACGTTTGATCCCAGCACCGCTTATAGCTAGCAAATGTGCCCTCACCCTTGTATACGACCCTTTCTTCTGGACTTTGCAAAAAGTGCACTCCCAAGGTAAGTTTCCTCCCCCTTGTACAGACTTTCCCGTCCTTACTACGAATTTCCACAACGGTTTTAAAGGGTCGTTCATCGTTGCTGTCGATCCACTTACAGCACTACTAGATTCATCCATTTCTGAAATTAAGTAATAAACTAACAATAAATATACACTAACACATTACATTCTGAAATTAAGTTGACAAAATAACTAAGTAAAAAAAAAAGATATTGACAAAATATAAGTTAACAAAACTCTTTAAACAAACCAAACCAACAATAAATATACACTAAAACATTACATTCTGAAATTAAGTTGACAAAATAACTAAGTAAAAAAAAAAAGAGAACTCTTCTTGACAAAATAACTAAGTAAAAAAAAAGATATTGACAAAATATAACTTATATTTTGTCAATATCTTTTTTAAAGAGTTTTGTTTAAACAATATTTTGGTTTGGTTTGTTTAAAGAGTTTTGTTAACTTATATTATATAAGTTAACAAAACCTCTGAAAAACAAACCAAACCAAAAGTCCAAAACCCAAATGGGTTCTGACTCTCGAGTCTTCGCTCCAGTCAACGACGGAAGGGAGAGAAGCAGCCGCAGACGACGAAGAGAAGGACGACGAAGAGAAGGTACCTGTTAGTCGGCGACGACGACAGCGACAGAGTCGGCGACGACGACAGCGACAGAGTCGGCGACGACGACGACGACGACGACGACGACGACGAGTCGCAGGAGCACAGCTACTTCAGTCTTCGCGATGGTGACGGCGACTGGAATCGTCGACGATGCAGTGAGCTTCCGTGAGGTGATTCCAAGCTAACGGAGTGACGGCCGTAAGGTGAGATTCGCATATGGTGTCTTTTTTTCAGATTAGGGATTTAGGGCAGAGTTGATTTTTGTTAAAAATCCCCACATATTACATATAATACCGATTGACCCCCGAAATTAGTTCCGAAAATTTGAAAGTAGCCCCAAACGGTCGGACACTGCACGCTACCGTGTCCGACACTCCTCGATGGAGTGTCCGACACGGTGTTGGAAAAAAAAAAATTCGGACACCGATCGGCGGTGTCCGACACGTGTCGGGCGGTGTCCATAGGGTGTCGGGGTGTCCGTCCGTTTAGGACACCAAACCCCACCCTAGGAGGGGTGTCCGTGCTTCAGAGGTTATCTTAAGTGTCACCACGCACTATGTCCCCTGATACAATCAATAAAGTTATTTACAGGCTCAGCTGAAGGTACTTATATAGTGGTGGTTGGCATGGGATGTTTGCTATGTATTGTTAAGGAAGTTTCAATACATTATATTGCACCCTAGTTGGATGTTATGCGTTCGTTTTGAATCTTTGTCAGAAACTTTAATCTTTCTTTTTGTCCAAAGGGGAAATTTATCTTGTTTGGAGTTTGGTTACTACCAACTAGCACTAATTTTCCCTTCATGCTCTATTCAAGATTAGAGGAAAATGTTGGAAGGAGTCAACGTGAGTACCAGATATGGAATAATGGAGGGGGAACTTTCCACAAGTCAGCTTGCATTGCTCCAACAGCACTCATAGAACTTCGTGCAATACTTCATCCAAATTCTTTTGTGGGTGCAAATGCTCATACTGGATCAGGAGCTATTATTGGGCCTGCTGTTACAGTTGGTCGATTAACAAAAATAGGGTATATTACTTCTTTATATGGAGTAGCTGTCTTTGCAACTCTTATACTATCAGAAGTTCTTCCTGCATCAGCGCATATAGTTCGAATATGATCTCTATGAAGTGATATCTATATCCATGAGGGACTCTCTCTCTCTCACTCACCCACCCCCACACACACCCACACACCCACCCACCCACCCACACACTAACCTAAACGCTCACCTAGTCATATCCATCCCAACCCACCTCCACTGCACCAGTCTTATACATGCATTGACATACTACATGGATAAGTAGCTAGTAACTAGTTTAACTTCATATTGATTCCTCCAGCAAGATTCTTAAAATGTTAAAACAATTCCATTGAGGCACCAAAGCATTATGGAAAAAAATTATCTCATCTATTGACCTTTCTGTCCTCTCCCCCCCCCCCCCCCCCTCTCTCGCCCCCTCTTTGCTTCTAATGCCCTTTTGACTGCTGTAGAAGTTTATGCTTAGATTGTAAAATGCTCTTGATATGAACACAATATAAACATACAGATGATCCGGAATGGGTTTGGTTTGCGTCGATATGAAGACCATTATATGATTAAGGCCATTCTAGACGAACATGGATACTATGAGTGACTCATCGGATTGAGTGCAACATAATCAGAGAGAGACTTCTGTCACTAATATCCTTTTATCAGAAACTGTGAGCAAAACATGCATGATTTAGTGAACGCTTTATAGTTGGAGATGTTCACTTTTTCTTTATTGGTCTTGTGTGTTGAACTGTGAGTGGTGTGCATACACCGGTAGATAGTCATACATATGCATATTTGTGTTCTGCAACCAGTTCTACAATTGCTGCTAATCATTTCAATTATTGGTTCCTTTTCTCTTTTCCCGATTGAACTACTATATTTAAACAGGTTTTTTATGTTGCAGTGAGTAATTGCACGATTGGTGATTCATGCATTAAGTCTGCATCGGTCAAGATCAGTGTTATAAAAAGCGTGCCTAGGCGCGCACCACGCGCAGCTAGGCTCGCACAGCTCGCCTCGCCTATGCCTAAACGCAGCACGTTCAAGGAGGCGCACGGCTCGTGCGCCCAGGCGCTAGGCGCGCCGCGGCGGTGGAGGCGCCAAGCTAGGCGCAGCCTGTGAAGCCGTTGGATTTTCGTGGTGTGGGCCGTCGATTACCAAGTCAAAACCCCCTTTCTGATTCACCCAAATCAGTTAGCGACCAAGACCAAGACCCAATTCAGTTCAAGACCTTCCTGTTTGTCTCTCTCAGTGTCCTCACGGTCTCTCACCTCGCGACCAAGACCCAAATCAGTTCGTCGCCGTCGATCTTGCGCATCTCTCGTCTCGTCGAAGCTCGCCGGCGCATCTTCCCGTCTGCTCTCCAGTCGCTGCGCGGCTTCAGCCGCCCGCACGGCCACACCTCAGTTGCCGGTCCCCTTCGCAGCTAGAGTTGGGCTGTTGGGGTGATCTTATTGTTCTTGTTGTTTCCTTACCACCCGCTGATGAGAAATGTAACGTCTTGCGATTTGCGAACTTGCTGTTGCGTAATGTAATGTGTTGAGAAATGTTCTTGTTTGATTTCTGAAACACAGTATGTTCTTGTTTGATTTCTGAAACATAGTATGTTGCGAACTTGCTGTTGCGCTTATGTTTAATGTTTCTCTTTGCTCAAAATATGCATTTGCCGTCTTGTTGTGCTAAAAAAAAAAACAGCAACAGAGAATGAGGGCAATTAATCAACAAAAAGACCACCGAATAGAAGGGAAAGAATTGTACCAAAACATTGGCTCATTTGCTTTGATCGGAGAAATTGAAAACTAGGTAAAAATAAAATTTACGTTTTTGTTCTGATTTTTTTGACGTAATTTTATTATTTTAATGCACTATTATTATTATTATTATTATTATTATTATTATTATTATTATTTATTTTTAATATTGTGCCTCGCTTTGAAAAGGTGCGCACATGCGCCTTGCGCCTAGGCTCCAGGGACCTTTTGCGCCTTAAGTGCGCCTGCGCCTTTAATAACACTGGTCAAGATGGTATGTTTAGATTGTGCTAAACTTCATTGTTTTTGGTATCAGAAAAGTATTATGCTGCTTTCTCCATTATAGTTTTGTGGCGACAGCATATACTGCTGCTTGGATGTGCAGTGCATGTTATCTCATGTTGACGAGCACAAACTATGTTGCCACTGCCGATGTAGCTAAGCTGTTTCTTTACAGGATTTGGACTTTTGTGGATGAGCACGGGGACATGGTCAAGAAGCCTCAAGTAAATATTCACTTGAACTTTGTTTTTGATGGCTTTTGTTTCATTGTGCTCATTATGCTTCTTTCATACATGTTTAATAGTGATTTTTTTCTGTTCCGATTGTATCTTAAGTATCAAAAAAGGTTCTATCTTGAAGAGCTCGTGGCATTGTATTTAAGATGCTCAGAAGTCATAGTATGTAACTAACTTTTTGCAGAAAGATCCTTCAGATGTCCGTATGTAAGGTCTCCAGCATGCAATTGCTACTGCTTTCCAAATTACTAATGTCTATCAATGCACAAGTTGCTGACTTTTGGATCTTAAGTACTGTTGATAATATTAATTTAATACATCCAAAAATTGCCACCAATAAATGCCAGTAGATTTTTGGCTTAGATATCTTATGTTTATGCAATGGGATAATATTATCCCATACCTTCAGTTTGAAATATTAATATATGCTTATGGCTTTGTTTCCTTCTTGCAGCTCCTTAAAGCCATGATTGGAAACCACGTGGAGATAGGCGCAAACTCATGCATTCACAGGGGCAGGTGTGCTTCTTTTTAACTTTGAATATACTTGTACGTGTTATTGCATGTGATTTATGGATTGATCATTCCGAGTCGCTGAAGCATAAAAGTTTACTACAATATTTCTTTTGCAGTTGGAGCTTAAAAGGCAATTGAGCTTAAAAGGGTAGACCTATTCGTTTTTCTTGTGCATTTTTGTAATATGGCTGTTGAACGTGAAGAGATGAATTTTCTGCTGCTGTTAATCTGTAAAAAGAATATACATCTTTTCTGCTATGCATGTGCTCCTGGTATATCATACATAAATCCAGTTTATGTACCAAAAAGAAACGAGGTTTCAGTTTCCTTGATTTGCTTATCGTGACCTTACAGGACATTGTTATTGGAACTCCTGGTCGCTTGAAGGACTTGATTGAAATTGGGGTTTGCATCCTAAAGGAGGTTTCTTTTGTGGTGAGTATGTGATATCCTTTTATATTGACATCATGTACACATTTTTGTTCAGGCTATTTCTGATCTCTGGGAGGTTTTTCAAGTGAAGCCCTTTTTTTCTAGAGCAGACTGAACTGCCAAAATCCTTGTCTAGTTTTTGCCTTGCTTGTTGGCAGTTTTAAGACGCGTAATAGTCATTTTGCCGGTATATAAGATGCCCTACTCTCTAATTGTGTACCCTAATAAAGCTCACCCTTAGGTAAATCATGTTTGAAGCCCTTTTTTTCTAGAGCTGACTGAACTGCCAAAATCCTTGTCTAGTTTTTGCCTTGCTTGTGGCAGTTTTAAGACGTGTAGTAGTCATTTTGCCGGTAGAAAAGATGCGCTACTCTCTACTTGTTTACCCTAAAAGAGCTCACCCTTAGGTAAATCATGTTTGAAGCCTCTTGGATTTTATGAGTAGCACAGGGAAAGACTGGAAATCATATTTGGCGCCAAATATGATTTCCAGTTTAAGACAGAGCATTGCATCCAAGATGCAGAACGCAGGAAATTTGAACAAAAGTGGGGTGTTACATGATATGAAGAGTCTCAGTTTGGTGGCTAAGAATGACTTGCCTGCTCACCCAAGGCTCTGCAATCGAATTATCATGTCATCGGAACCTCTGTTTGGTTTCCAGGCAGTCATATTTTGGCCGGCCTGACTGGCTCTTGTCAGTCATGCAAGGCCTTCTCTTTAAAAGATTATTATAAAACTCTTGCAAAATTATCAGAACAAAATAAAGACAGAGCAGAAATAGCATAAATGGAACACAAAAAATCTGCAAAACATCTGGCCCATGATCAATGACGTAAACTGATTTTCACTTGTGTAATGTGAACTCAATGTTCTTGTGCTTGACTACTTTGCTTATTTTCCTTTTGTCGATTAATGTTATGTGTCCGAGTGAGCTAACATTTCTACTGAACCATTGGGGGTTTTCCCAGGTCCAAGGAATAATATTTTGGTAAGTAAACCATAATTTTAACTCACGAACACAAAAAATAGAAAGTATTAGAATTGTTGCAAGAAACAGGCAAGAACAACTCAAAAAATAATGTAAACAACTGGCTAAGGCGCGAACTAAGTCGTTCTCTTAAGACGATTAGCGCCCCTTCGGAGAATTGCCACCGGTGCAGCAAGATTATCGACGCGTCGCCTCCAGGATATACAATAGTCCAACTTTTATTGTTACTTAACTCGTAATTTTGTACAAACGAATGAAATAGAAGCTTCACTTGATACCTTACCAACATGCCCACAAGTCTAATTGTTCTAAAATCATAAAAGAGAGCTAAAAAGAAAGCTTTTTGTTGTGTCTTGAAAAAGTGAGGAAGAGATTTCCTTTTATAGGTGAAGAAAAAGAGTTGTTGAAAGTCAGTTACAAAGAAATAAATCCAACTCGTATTTCCCCCACTTGTCATTTCCCCCTTGCGCATGCGAGTCTTAAACTCAAACAAATCTTACTAAAAGGCCAAGGAGTATCATCTTATATACTTCTAAAGTTTTTTAACAAAGACCAATGTGGGACAAGTACTTTTCAAAAGTTTAAGTATGTAAGAAAATTATTACTTATCATTTTCAAGCAATGTAGGACTAAAACACTTATGATTTCTCTTAAAACTCAAATGTTTTTCTCAAAAGCTTTCTTGAAAAGAAAGGGGAATTTTTTGTTAAAATACTCCAATAGAAAGCATTATATGAGTGTGTGCGCAGATCTTTGTATGAGTGCACATATCTCTGTGTGTGTGCACATGGGGGTGGCACGCGTGTGGGTCTTCATGTAGTGGCTGTGTGTATGGTGTGATGATGGGCAATGGTTTCGATTATCAAAAGCTCGACTGGGTTGCTCATGGTGGTTTTAGTGTTTAATCAATGCGTGTGTGTGTGTGTGTGTGTGTGTGTGTGTGTAAGCAGATATGAAGTGGAGTCAATTGTGGTGGTTGGTGGTGTTGGGTGCCATGGTTGCAGTTGTGGTGTTGAGGTAGTGTTGGAGTTGAAGGAGGCAGATTTAGAGAGAAAACCTAGTGGGGTGGTGATAGTTAGTGATCGAGGATAAAGTGGTGGTGATTTAAGTACGAGAGAAATGAGAGAGAAAAAAGGCAAGGAAGAGAGGATACTGTGGTGGCAGTTGGAGGAAACATGTGACAACAAATTTTAATTTAACAACCTTATTTTTACACACAATTTATCGCATGTACCACAAAAACTAGAATGTTAACACTTGGCATAAGAAGAAAATTATTGAAAAATAACACTAAAAAAACTTTTAATACTAAATAACTATTTACAAGGACATGTTTAGTTTTCACAATTTAAATTTAATTTACCAAATGTGACAATAAATACTTATACGTGATGCTTGATTACTTTTAATCAAATTCATATTATTAACTTTAGTTTTGTATACACATTGCCTGTGACACATTTACTAGTATATATATGTACAAATATCACATAAAAATAGTATGACAACCTAATCAAACCTTCAATCTTAATAGTGTATAAGATGATACAACGCATGATATCATGTTTGTATCTTGAAAAGTTAGTGAGTCCTTGAAACAGTGATCCAATCCGTGGTGAACATAAAAAGAGATACTTGTACTTTGTCATTCCAAATATGAAGAACTCTAAACCTAACTTTTACATGCAGAGATTCAAAAGAAAAACCGAAAGATTCAAATGGCAAGAAAAAAATCGTAATTACTAATATGCGAGAGCTAAGAGACCAGGTTTTGAAATGTTACATGTTAGATTACTAAAGAATCCAAATAGTAAAGTCATAATAGGTTACTTAGAGCTGTTACAAAAAACCTGTCATAAACAATACCTCTAATGAAGCTATACTTCTTTATGAATTAGTCGTGATTAGACTAGTTATTATTGTTTTCTCTGTAGCCAAAAACAAGATTTCTTTAGTAAAAATTTCTCTTATCAACTATTGTATATTTTTATCGAGAATAGGTATATAGTTTTAACTGACTAATATTATTATTGTCTCATGTGGTACGTGGGTATTGTTAATACACTTTTTATAATTTTATAAATCGACCCGATCAACCCGAGCTTGACTCGGGTTACTAGGCTATTAGGCAGAAAAGAACAAGCCGTCACCACAAATATACAATCAAAAGAGCTTTATGCCGTTTGGTAATTTTAAGATCCCTAAGTCTAACCCTAGAAATTCGAGAAGCAAACCAACACATTGCAATTTAGCAATCAAATGCGCAAGGTAATGGAAAATCAAAAAGCTATAATAAAGAGATAGGAAGAGTAATTGCATATATGAATACGATAGAGTAAGATGGATATTAGACCCCTCAGATTTAAATGCTTATAAAAAGAAAAAAAATTTAGAGAGTTTGGGGATGTAATGGGTATTATAGAATTGTTTTAAGAATATAGTTATATTATCTTCCTAGCAGCACAACAAAGTTCAGAGAGAATCTTTAGGAAGAGCCTCTTGAAATTTTGTTCATTACTTCGGGGTGAGAATTTATTTGAGTATCGAATTGAGATTTGTAATAAGAACCCTATGAATTTTTGCTATTATTAGAACCCTAATTATAACTTTTGGATATATCGATTTTTAAGAATTTTGATATAATTGATTTAGAAGATCAAAGTTTTGGATTGAATTGCGCGATCAAAGATAAGAGTTTATTTCTTTGACATCTGAATTAACGTTAGATCAATCAATCGCATGTTTGTAAGAATTTTCTTTTGAAAAGATGAATTGGCATTGAATCCATCATTCGTTTATCGTTTTAATTCTTCAACTGTGCCGTTTGCGGCTGAGATTTCTCGTACTTATTGCTGCTTCGAATTTTGTGCCTTAATTGCTAGCATCCATCTTGCGGCTACAGAATCGTGTTCAGTTATATTTTTGTCCCTTTCGTTTTTTTTTGGTCTTCACCCTCTATCATATTGCTGTCCCGTTTTGCGTGCCTATAAGAAAGCCACTTTCTGGCATTGGACTTGGACTTACAGATGAGTGAAGGACACCTTTGCCTGTTCTGGACATGTTTAACAACACAATATTTCATCAGCCATGTCCCACCATAGTCTATGTGTAGTTGCTTCACTTATTTGTTTCTACACCCATGAGTACTTGATGAATAAATTCCTTTATTCATTTTACCAGTGAGTTTGGTTTTACACCCATGAGTACTCGACGAAAAGCCCCTTTATTCATCCTACCACTGAGTTAGTAACTCTTCTTATTTGTTTATTAGCTTTAGTATTGCACATAAATTTCGTATATTCTTTCAATTAGCTGCGATCCAATCAGTTTATGTTGCCATCATTTTGTACGGTCAAAATTTACATGTGAAATATGTACTTTGAGATTGAATTTCCTATCCTTCGGCGCCTATAGGCAACTAGTTGGTATCTGGCCTATTTATTGGTACCTAATTGATTGTGTATTTTGGCGAGCCATGTCACGTTTATGTGACTATTTTGTTTCTGACTTACCCACGTGGATTGGAACGTGGGCTAACTCAGCGGAATGGGTTAGAGATCACAATCTTATTTTCTGAACCTTGTCCCACATGTTAGTGATGACATATGTGGCCTTATTCTGAATGGCTCTCTAGTGTGTGTCTTTGTACATGAATATATTTTGACATTTGAAATTTTGTCTTTGTACGAAAACATATTTTGTATCTTGAAATTTTGATCCGTATCTGTTCCGTTAGAGTTCTGTACGTCCAAAATTTTGTTTTCGCAGACATCTTTGTCTCCCTTTTGATTGCTTCGGGGCGTTACAATAGAGATACATCGTTACGCAAATACTTGCAATTAGCAACTCAATACAATGCTAGTTAATGTCCGAATAGATCGCCAAATCACAAAGCCCTAAATGCGTAATTATATTATCAAGCACGTGTAAGTCATTTCAGCTATAAACGTACACGTTTTTGTTACTACTGATGGTAAGAATAGTGACAATAAGGTCGGTATCGCCACTATCTATATTGTAAAACATGACATTCAACTGGACAGTGTTGCCACAAATAAATTAGCGACAAAAATCGGCGAAGTTACCAGTTTTATCACTTGATAAATGCATGGTTGGAAGCAATTAGTGACAACTTTGCTGCTCAGAGCCACTAGTGACAACATTTTTCTTATCCCTAGAGAAGTTGTCACTAGTGACGTATATTCTTGTATCCATGCATGCATGTTGGGCTACCGTGTATTTTAGAAGCTGCAATGGGAATGCAACTTCGATGAATATCTGGGATGCATGCATGTATGTTGGACTATTCTGTGTTGAAGAAGATACATTGAAGCATGACAGGCCAACCATGTCATGGTGTAACTCTTTTTCAACCTGAACAATCTGCCATTCTGCCTTAGATTCTCAGTTGAAAATTCACCGAGGACCATCATCAATTTTGTACGCATGTTGGACTACTGTGTGTTCAAAACGGTGCATTGAGAGTGAAACTTCCATGAATATGTCAAACGCATGCATGTTCAACTACTATGTGTTCAAGAAGATGCATCGAAGCATGACAAGCCAGGCCAACCATATTGTCACTTGTCATCGTTATGTTAAATTTAACTCTTTGTCAACTTGAACGGCCGGCTTCTCATTTGGAAGATTTAACGGCCACTAACAGATAATGTGTATTAGACCTAATGACCATAATCTTGACTTGACTAAAAAATCTGTGCGCTAAGGCAGTTTCCAAGAAAGAATAATCAACTTGCAAGATTGTCCCACATCTTGTATTTTAGTAGCTACATCTATTCTTATTTGTTGACAAAGCTCCCTACAAGATGGGTCACGTTGTTGGATGTTTTGTTTTCTGTATTTTTACCCAAGTCTTGTGTGATTTGAGATCATTGACCTGCTGTTAAAAGAATGCTATATTTTCTTGCAGCGTGAGCAGAACTTTCTCCTGCCAACGGAATCGAGTTGGCGTGAATGGTAAATTTGTGAACGAGTTGAATGCATATAGTGTCATCTAACAAGAGACGACTCACCGCGCCGGTGAAACTAAAACCTTGTAAGCATCCGGTACTCACTTAAACTTGCATTTATGAAACATTTATCTCATTAAATGGTGCATGGCTTGAAGTTTTAAAATGTTATAGTCTGATATCTAACCCAAAAATACGCTGTCAGGGAAGAGAAGTTATTGGATATCACGCATAGCGTAAAATATGATGTGATTTTAAGGCTCAAGCCAAATAAAAAACAGATTATAGATCCGAAGGAAGCATTTTTTATTTGGTACATAAAAAGGTTGGACCGTAAGGCTCTAATCCAACCGACAGGGAGTATTGGGAAAGAAGCATGCACGGCCTAACTCGGGCTTAATTCTGATACCTCGTTATAGTCTGGTTTACAATCCAAAAACGTAATTTGAAAAAAGAGAAACCCATCATGTATAATATCGATCCTAGACCTCATGTAGAGAGTTGATGCGGTACTTGACAGAAAAAGGATAGAAATAAACATCAGCAGCTAACTTAGAACCAGCAGCTAAAAGGCTGCTAAACAAGTCCCTCTCAGCTTTCCTTGTGCGCCACAATTCTAAATTACCGCAAAATGTTTGTTATGAAAAAAATGAAAGGAAACCTCCGTTTCTTGATTACTATTTTGGATGGCTTATGAGTCAACCGAAAGGCAAAGCCAGCAGGCATTTGTTGTTTTGTTCATCTCCCCCTCTAACCTTAACTTGAATGGAAGCAGCTTCGCGGTAAATTAAGTGTATTAGAGCACCATAAGTCGCTATCTGTTAGTTTCTGTAGTCAATGGCTAGTGATGATTATACCGTCTTGGGTTTTTTTCTTAAAACTCTACACTTGGATGTCTAGTGCTGCAGTTGCTATGCATTTTCCACAGTCATCCTTCGAAGCATATTGGTAGCAGAGATACAGACCATAAACGGAATCTGGATTATCTCCTGTGGAAGATTTGGCAAAGTCGGAGACCGAAGCATTTGAGGTTAAAGAAGCAAAGAGACTACTGACATGATCCTGAAATGAATTATATGTAAAGTTGGTTGTGTTTGAACAGATGTTGTACGGAGGATCAGCACCAGCAAGATCATGAAGGACGACAAGGAAAGAGTGAAACAATATTATGCGATAAACTTTCAAAGTGCCTTGAAGGAAAGACATCTAGGCTTTCTTAGTGATCTGGAACTGTGAGCACTTTTAGGCTTGGGCTGAGCCACTTGGGGTATAAAAGAAGACCAACTTCCTGCAAATTTAGCTTGATAGGATTTTCCTGGAAATGCAACTAGGAAAGGTAACATCAACTCATTAACTACCAGGTTATTTAACCACTGAAGTTTTGTACCTTCCCTCTTGCTTAAATTTTCTTCTTCGAACGTCAACAATGATGCAAGCTCTGAAGACTGGAATACTCGAGTCTCGTCAATTTATTTGTTTTTCCCCGTCTTGTCCTTGTTTAGCATGGCGCCATGAAGGTTTACAGATAACTATCTATATGAATTTCTAGGAAGGAGGTTCACAGATAACTATCTATCCACAGAATCATCAACCTGGACCACCTGCTTTTCCAACCAATGGGGCTCCCATTGACTAAGAGAATTTGCCGAGGGAGTCGACTATATGGACCCCGGATTAAACTAAAACAAGGTTGCTCTCTTGATTAGCACTCAAGTATTTAACACCAAAAGAAAATATAACACCAAAAGAAAATATAAGTTGGACATGGCTTTCCAGTAAACTCGATGAATATGATGATGGTCTTATTTATCTTCTTGCAATAATGAGATATATGAATATGCATATATAAGAAATATTGTGGTCAGAGTGAACCTAAGGAGCTGGTGCAACCTGTCTAGATCAAAGGAGCTGAAGTTTGTAGTGCTTTTGCACTCAAGAAAGATTGCTGGTCCAGAACTCCCAGTTAAACAAGAAACCGGGTGGCCCTTTGTCACGAAAGGAACTAAGTTCTGTCGTTAAAGAAACAACCTGTTGATAACAACGATTTCTGTAACTTTTTAGGAGAAATGTTACATTTGACCTAAACTAAACTGTATATGTTGTCAAAAACTCAATACTATTTAATTTTGTAGTTCATATTTGTATGTTGATACGTACATTGCAGATTTGAATTGTTGTGCATGTATATAAATTTATATACAAACAAAGTTGCATATTGAAGCTATCGTAAAACAGAAATTTAAATAGATTTTAAGTACGGATACATTGGTGTAAGAAAACCAATGTAAAACTAGAGTTTTTTAGTTTTTTTTTTAATGCATATGTAATCCTGAAATTTAACAATTGCTAGATTGTATTATTCTGCTCCTAATAATTTGAGTTCATTGTAAGAAAATAATCCTAAGTTAATACTAGAGTTATTCGAATATCCTTATTTAGATGATAACATGTTCTCCGTATGGTTATTTCTTTGTGTGTTCCGTTGTATCTCGGAATACTATATATTTGCATGATAATATATT
This sequence comes from Escallonia herrerae, assembly GCA_033070095.1. Taxonomy (NCBI): domain Eukaryota; kingdom Viridiplantae; phylum Streptophyta; class Magnoliopsida; order Escalloniales; family Escalloniaceae; genus Escallonia; species Escallonia herrerae. The sequence continues at coordinate 5,735 of JAVXUP010004972.1, read as the reverse complement.
CTTCTATGGTTATTATCTTTGTATATTCTACTCTTATGTGTGATAGGATTAACTGCATCCATTTGATAAAGACTCTGTTTCATTTAAGTTCAAATGACTAACAATTTTTATTTTTCTTTTTCGGTTGAAAACTCTCAAGTTTTGACACACAATGGTGAAATGACTAATTTTTTTTCCTTAAAATGCCTTTTTTAAATTCAATTTTTTTCTATAAACTATAAGGGTGTTAATAACTTTAAAAAGGTGAGACTAAATTACAAGTTTTCTTTGGCTAAATTTAAATTTTTTTTATGATTAAAGAGGTAAAAAATTCAGTAATGCATCTTTTAGTGAGGAAAGCGTAAGAATATGACCAAAATGGGTGAGGACCTAGCCTAGGGATGGCAATGGGGCGGGTCGGATGCGGATCTTATAAGATCCGCACCCTCCCTGCTACCCTTGAAATCCCACCCCGCCCCGCACCGGGTTATATACCCTCAAGTCCATATCCGACCCTAAAATGTTTTAGAAAACCCTTCCCTTCCCCGCCCCGCCATGCCATGTCCATATGCCCTTCGAAATTGGCAGTAGATCACGGCAGCGATCAGATGTCAGTAGATCATAGTAGCCCAATATACTGAGATGGCAGCGATCACGGCAGCGACGGATTGCTGATGATCGACACCATCATCACAGGCGGCAGCGACGGCTTGGTGTCTGATGGCTCGCTATTGCATCAGTCAATAGTCAGTCGCCGACTGTGCGAAGGAGAGGCCGGGAGAGAAGAAGGAGGCGCGACGGCGGCGCGGCACCTTCGTCGGCAGATGAAAATTAGGGTTGGTGCGCGCCGCGGCACCTGCCCTTGTTGTCGGCAGAGAGTGAGAGATTGATTGGAAATTAGGGTTGGGGAATGGGGATGCTAAGGAGATATTATATAGGTGTGAGATGGACGGCTAGGATTAAAGATAAATAGGGTAAAATACCGCGGCGGGAGCGGGTCGCGGGGGGGTTTGGACTAAATACCATACCCGCTCCTAACCCGCTGCGGATTAAAAAAAAAAATCATATCCGCCCCGTGGCCCGGTCAAAGTCAAAAGACCCGCTCCTATAGGAGCTGGAGGGGCGGGGATCCGCCGGTTGCGGGTCTTATTGCCATCCCTAATCTAGCCCCATAGTATAAAATGATCGCAAGGGATTAAATGGATATTTATTTTTCATTGAAATACCTTTCTAATTAAAAATAAAAGGTTTAATAACCTGGTAGTTAATGAGTTGATGTTACCTTTCCTAGATGCATTTCCAGGAAAATCCTATCAAGCTAAATTTGTAGGAAGTTGGTCTTCTTTTATACCCCAAGTGGCTCAGGCTCTGCCTAAGCCTAAAAGTGCTCACAGTTCCAGATCACTAAGAAAGCCTAGATGTCTTTCCTTCAATGCACTTTGAAAGTTTATCGCATAGTATTGTTTCACTCTTTCCTTGTCGTCCTTCATGATCTTGCTGGTGCTGCAGATCCTCCGTACAACATCTGCTCAAACACAGCCAACTTTACATATAATTCATTTCAGGATCATGTCAGTAGTCTCTTTGTTTCTTTAACCTCAAATGCTTCGGTCTCCGACTTTGCCAAATCTTCCACAGGAGATGATCCAGATTCCGTTTATGGTCTGTATCTCTGCTACCAATATGCTTCGAAGGATGACTGTGGAAAATGCATAGCAACTGCAGCACTAGACATCCAAAAGCTTTGTCCAAACTCAAATGAAGCAGTTGTATGGGAAGAAAAATGCCAATTGCGCTATTCAACTCAGAACTTTTTTGGCCTTTTGGACGTTACAGGAAACATAGTTCAAGAAAATACACAAAATGTTTCGAAGGCAGGATTTTCACTTCTCGTGAACAGTACGTTACACAATCTCAGCAACGTGGCAGCTTTTGATCCTTCAGCTGGTATGAATGCTTCTCAAAAGGTACAATTTGCCAACGAAACACTTCATGCTCTTGCGCAGTGCACTAGAGACTTATCTCCAGATGACTGTAGTCTATGCCTTGAGACTGCCATAACAAACATTTCCCTTTGGTATTTCTCTCGTGGCGCAAGGCTTCTTAGTCGTAGCTGCTACTTAAGGTACGAGCTCTATGATTTTTTTGGAGATGCAACTAGACCACCTTCCTCAACACCAAGTAAGTACCTCTACAGTATTTTGCAATCCGGATTATGTTAAAAAGTTGTGTTAATTGGATAACCTTGGGCAAATCATATAATTAAGGTATCAAAATATTTTTCTCATTAATTTTTTCCACATTCCAAACCAGGTGACAAAAAGAAAATATGGATGATTTTACTTTTCGCAATTGGATCAACAATGCTAGTGGTGGCGCTGCTGGGTTTTTGTATATATCGTGTTTGTCTTAGTCAAACTGCAAAAGGTATAGTTCTATTTTCTAGTGAGGGCATTCTTCTGGATTAATATTGCTTTTCTTCCTAACATTCTAGCCTATCTCCCCTCCATGCCAGGGGAAAACAGTATATCTAGGCAAGATATTCAAGTTGAAGACATGGATGACCCCGATAACATCAACTACCTGAAGGAAAATATGCAAGGAAGGACCGGCCTGAATCTTCAAGAGCTTCCGTTTGTTGATATGGACACTCTAAATGCAGCTACTGATAACTTTTCTGACTTAAATAAGCTGGGACAAGGTGGTTTTGGCCCTGTTTATAAGGTATATAGCTTTTTCTAGCAATATGTTCCCAACTGGTTTTCTAAACTTCAAAATTTTACGTCACTTCATTCAATCAACTGGGCTTACCATGTTTCTCGCTTAAAAGGGTATCTTACCAGATGGGGAGGAAGTGGCAGTAAAAAGGCTCTCAAACATCTCTGAGCAAGGTTCAGACGAGTTTCTGAATGAAGTCCTACTAATACTTAAACTTCAACACAAAAATCTTGTCAGACTTTTGGGATTTTGCATTCAAAGAGAGGAAAGACTATTGATATACGAATATATGCCTAATAGCAGCCTTGATACCTTCCTCATTGGTTTGTGCTCTTGGATTTCTTTCACAAGACTTAATTCCTTTTCTATCTTGTGATATTCTGGAAATTCGCGTTACTGTGTTTTATCTCATCATTATAACTTTTTATTTGCTTAGATCCCAAGAAGCGTGCACAACTGAATTGGAGCAGACGTCTAGACATCATAAAGGGAATTGCCAAGGGAATGCTATATCTTCACCAAGATTCTCGACTTAGGATCATTCATAGGGACATGAAACCAAGCAATGTGTTACTGGACAAGGACATGAATCCTAAGATCTCTGATTTCGGAATGGCAAGGATCTTTGGAGGAAGTGACAGTGCAGCTAACACTGCCAAAATAGTCGGAACTTTGTATATCATCCTTTTAGCTTACATCTTCTTCTTTCATCGGCTGTCAAATTCTTACTACCTAGCTTTACTTGGCCTGATTCTACAAATTTCAAATATGTATTTCTTAGGTCCCTCCATTTCTGCTTTCACCACGTGATCGTTAAAACATGTCTTGTGTTTCTCTGGCAGTGGATATATCGCTCCAGAATTTGCAATGGAAGGACTATATTCCATCAAGTCTGATGTTTTTAGCTTTGGGGTCATCTTGCTTGAGATCATAACGGGAAGAACAAATGCTAAATTCCATCTCTCCGAGCACGCCCCTAGCCTTCTAGCATATGTAAGTTCAGAACTGGTTACAATGTTAGGTATATGACTTATCCTAATATTACCTCGATCAAACTGTGATGCAGATATGGCAATTATGGAATCAAGGAAAATGTTTGGAATTAATCGATTCACTATTGAATGATACACATGATGACGAATTCTTGAGATACATGCATGTTGGACTATTGTGTGTTCAAGAAGACGCGTATGACAGGCCAGCAATGCCATCTGTTTTTAAAATGCTAATGAGTGACACTGTAACCCTATGCCAACCCGAACGACCTGCCTTCTCCGTTGGAAGAATTGCTGATCACCATCAAACATGCTATAACAATCTGTCACTTAACAACTTGACAATGTCTGATATACTACCCCGGTAGCGGAGCCAATGAATGGTTTGCGGCACCAGTAACACCCGAAAGTTAAAACATTGTTGGATCTTGTACGTATACTGGTTCATGTTCGATGTGCCAAACAGATATGTGCTTTGTAAATGTGTATTCAAGTTGCCAAATAATTGGTCTCCAGTATAAACGTTGCCAAAGTTACCAAAGGTCGACGCCTACTCGGGTTATCATCTCTTTCTTTAAATTTCAAAACCAACAATGATATTCTGCAGCCACTTGCAACATTGTCCCACACATCATCAATGAGCATGTGAAAATTAAGAAATACGGCTAGACTGAAGGTGCACATTAGCTTGGACGACATGAACCAATGCGCTATATGTAGTCATAGTTTGCCAACATATTGCTATTCATTTCTTTACAACTAGCTATATATAGTTGATGCCAAGGAAGAAGTTTCTTAACTTACCTGGAGGTGCCACAAAAGATACAGTTAGAATCAGCTGTCAAGTGTTCAGTTGTGGGACACAGTGAGGATAAAGTAAGGGTAGAGTGCAAGGCTTCTCAGACAAGGCCTAAGGGGTGGCAGTGTTGCGAGAGCAAAGCTGATAGTCAACGGTCAGAGCTGAGGTCCAAGTCAAGGTCCAATGTTACGGTCTAGCGTCAGAGTCCAGTTAAGTTTCTCTCTGGGATTCTGTAGCTCTGAGTTCTTGATGGAGAAAGTGACTTTAGCAAATGAAGTTTTGCCAAAATGAAGTCCAAAGTCCCAAAAACGGAGGCCGTGGACTGTAATCTAAGTTCAGACTGAAGCATACCGCTATAACTCTGGTGACAGTGATATAGAAACTCTAGCACCTAAATCCTTTGAAATAAAATATCTCCATAGAACAAAAATCTAAAACAATTCATGTCTCTGAATAATCCCTTACAAAACCATCTACTAAACGCAGCGGCTAAACAAATCACCTAAAATCAATTCTATCAAATTACCCACGTTCGGGTAAAGTTCTAAAAACAAACTGAAATCTAATTAACTACAAAGGCGCGACTCAAAGCTCCATGCTGTCACACGGATCCTTAGTCACTTTCATGACCTGTGGCAAGGGGCAAGGAAGAGTGAAAGTGGTGAGCTCGAATAGCTCAGTAAGGTGCAAAACGACAAGATATCAAAGCAAAAGTAACAGAGTCAAACGACAATACTTGATGGAATGGGCAAACCAATTTCTTATATCAAATGCCGAAACAAACGTGATTAAGTATTAACCTTAAACATATAAATAATATGCCGGGAATGCTACACAACAAAAGTATACGCACTTATGTAATTGTCTAATTTTTTGCCTGCATATTGTGTCATAACTGGACCCAAACATCCCAAAACTGACGTGAAGTCAATATAGTTTGTGCAATCCTGCTCCAATCTAACACAAATAATGAACAACCAAGTCGACTTATCGAGCTTATAAACTCATCACTATAAACAAGCTAATGTTATTCATGAACCATATCATATCTAACATTCACATCCTAATTACATAACTATCAAAAAAAATTCAATTTAAAAAACATACAAATATAATGTCATTGAACAACTAAACCTAAATATACATAGATCTCATCCAAAATGTCATCACAGTGCATAACGGTTCTTTTAAGTCCAACAAAAGTATTAATGTCTTCCCGACATATAAACATGAAAATAAAAAAA
>JAVXUP010004971.1:0-23790 GCA_033070095.1 Escallonia herrerae | reverse complement strand
GCTCTCACACTACAAGAAAACAGGGTTTTAGCGACGGGGTAATCCGTCGCTAAAAGCCAAAAATCCGTCGCTAAAAGAATTAGCGACGGATTCACCGTCGCTAAATATCCCTCGTATAAAAGCCCGTCACTAATAGTTTAGCGACGGAATTTTTAAATCCGTCGCTAAATATGTCATTTTTACCGACGGATTTATTTTTAATTAGCGACGGATATTCCGTCGCGAATTATATTCTTTAGCGACGGATTTATATTTTTGAGACGGAATATTCCGTCGCTAAAAAACTTATTTAGCGACGGAATATTCCGTCGCTAAATAACTGATTGTAGGAATACTTTAGCGACGGAATTAATCCGTCGCCAAAAGTCAATTTTTTTTTTGAAATTTTTTTTTTATTTTTCAATTACCCAGACCTGTAATACAATTTTCAAATCTCAACAACAACGCGCAATAATCAATACAGAAAGAAATATATATAATCAATTATAAAAAATATTTATAATAAAAAAAATTCATATATGTACAAGCCGGGAACCGGATATAGCCGGTTAGGAGAGGGGAGAAGAGTACAAGCCGGGCACGGGGGGGGGGGAGCTAGGAACGGGCACGGGAAGGGGCTCATCAGGGGTTCCCGAGTCCCGGATCTGGATCCTGCTGATCCGGGGCCGGGGCGGCCTGTCCAGCAGTGCCCTGCTCCCTGATCATCCGGCACACCACTGTAGCAATGCGCTGGATCTCCTCGTCGTCCAACTGAGGCCGAGGAGCCGGTGTCTGTGGAGGGGCAGCAGGGGGTGAGGACGCTCCTATCACGGCACGAGCAGTCGTGCTAGGCAGGCCGCGTATGCGGCCTTTCGGCCGATTCACGACCTCCGGCGTATCCAGCCATCGCTTCAACCCCCAGTACTCGCAGCCGTACTAGTGGACGCTGATGGCTGTCCGGACTGCTGCTCGGACCCCCTTAGCTGTTCATACGAGGCCTGCAAAAATAGTGGTTTAACGATATGTTAGGGCATTAATTAACGAAACAGACATTGAGGATAGAAAGAAAAAACATTAACTTAAATAAATTGACTCACATCGATCCGCCGGGCAATATCTGAAATATAGTCGCCCGCCCGGTGCGTCTCGTCCTTGTCCTTCTTCCGCACGTGCGTCTGATTATACGTCAGAGCTACGACCTCATCCTCCTCCAGATCCGGGTGCTCGACCGCGTTCTTGTGTCGGACGATGTCGTGTGGCACCGACCCCCCCGTGTGCGTCGGATCTTTGTTCTGTCTGTTCTCAGCCCCGCTCTTACTCTTGGCGTCCCAACCTGGATCCGCAGCCCACCGATCTATCATCTCCCCCCATACACGGTGAGATATCCAATGTGGGGGATATCTCGCCATGTCCGTCATCGGGGCACCCGCGGGCAGCGCCTTCTTCGCCCGGTCCCGTGCATCGTGGAGCCATCGGCGGTAATTCTTGCCGATGTAGGCAAAGAAAGCCTGCTGCCCCAGTACCTGCTGCTGAGGCGTGTCAAACGTGAACCCCTCCTGTAAGGCATTCAATAACACAAATTAACAACATAAAACAAACTGTAATTTAACATTTACTAACGCTGAAAAAAATACTTCACCGTACCAGCCACTCCTCCCATAGGGCCTCCCTCGCAGCGGCATCCCAGTCCTTCCAGTACAGGCGTGGCTCGAAGAATCGGCCCTTCACAAGAACGCCGATCTTCGTCCTCGCAATATTCTCCAGGATCCTGCCAAAGAAGTAATTAAATTAATTAATACAGTTCAAATATAAATTAACACCCCAAAATTTTAAACATAAGGCATGAGGTGATATTTTTAGTACTTACAGGCCCTCCTGCGTGAGCGTAACTCTCTGTTTACGCTGGGGGTCGATGCGTACCCCGCGTGTCGGACCACGGCCTCGTCGAGATCCTACAAAACACAGACATTAATACAGTTCAAATATAAGGCTAGCGAAAATGTACGAAACACCGTTATCAACTATACCTGAGGTAGAACCCACGGAAGATGGAGAATGCACGCGCGTGTGGGATGAATCTGCGTCGGGCTGGGGCGACGGCTCGAGCTGGGGCTGGGGCGACGGCTGGGGCTGGGGCGACGGCGATGGCTGGGGCGACGGTGACGGCGACGGCTGGGGCTGGGCCCCCGATGGCTGTCCGCGATCACTCTGTGCCTCGTCATCAGTAGGCAATGACGAGGTGGGACTAACCGGGGAGGAAGCAGCTCGGCGTCCAGCCCGGCCACGAATAGCCCGTATCCTATCCATATCTGACTTCATATAGATTATATACAAAGACATTAACACGTGAAAAACAATAATTTAGGCATAAATCATCATCGGCACTATATATATATGAATGGATGTGCAAAAACACATCAATAAACACCAAGTTCTAAAATGTTACTACATTTTTCCCGTGATGTTACAACATTACAAGTCAATCATTTTCAGTTTGCGAATCATCTTCATCACTTTCGTCGTCGCCCTCTTCTTCGTGGGACTCGTCGTCCTCTTCATCTTCTAATTCATCCTCTTCATCAGTAGACTCGGTCACATCATCTCCAACACTTTCAACATCTTCCGCGTCATCATCTACGACTTCTTCTCCCACAAGAAGTGTTGTTGGAAGAGGAAGATCGTCCTCCTCGTTGTTGACCTCAACAGGGAACAAGACACGTGGTTGGTCGGCTTGAAAGGAGTCTAGCTCACTGTCATATGTCACGGGCAATTTCTTGGACTTGATAGTTGTATACCAATGAGATTTGGGATTGGCGACGTCCTCCGCGTAAAAGACTTGTACAGCTTGACTAGCAAACACAAAGGGCTCGTCTGATGCAAGTCTTGACTTGACATTGACATCTACAATCCCTTGAGAGCTAACACGGATTCCTCTACTGCATGTGACATCGAACCACGTACACTTGAACATTACCAGGCGGTTTTGGGAACCCAAATATGTTAGCTCAACAATCTCATCTAGCTCTCCGTAAAAATCCATGCAATTCTCGGCATAACAGTCGCCGTTGACCAAGACTCCACTGTTTTGGGTTTGTTTTGTTCGGTCATCATCTTTTACGTTAAACCTAAACCCGTTGATGATATAGCCTCCGTAACAGGATGTTTGTTTGTTAGGGCCTTCGGCTAGTAATTTCAAGCATGAGGCCACTGGTCTATCCATTGACTGAACCTATTGTAGATGACGGTAAAAATTAAGGATAAATCAGTATACTAATTGGCCACAGAACTGTATATAACACATAATATAATCTCGTTAAACAATCTTACACGAATTTTGAACCACTGCACAAATTGTGATTTTCGATGAGTAGTGATGATTAGTCCTAATTAGGGCTAATTGGGCTTAATTGGGTTATGTTAGGGCTAATTAATGTTAATGAGGGATAGTTTCGGATAATTATAGCTGACTAGGGTTGATTATGGCTAATTAGAGTTATGTAGTCCTAATTAGGGTTTAATTGTGCCGAGTAGTGCTGATTAGTCCTAATTAGGGCTAATTAGGGCTAATTAGGCTTAATTGGGTTATGTTAGTGCACATTATGACTAATTAGGCTAACTACAATCAATATGCGCATAATTGGGTTCATTTGGGCTAATTTGGGGTAATTACAGCTAATTTGAATTTCATCAGGTTCTTAGGGTTAATTAAAACTAATTAGGCTCGTTGGAGCTAATTAGGGTTAATTGATTTACTAAAATATTGTTAATCAGGACTAATTAGGGGTAATTATAGCCAGCGCTGGAGCCACGATTAGATTCCAGGGGGTGCATGCTAAAAATGTCGCATTAACCTAACTAACCTAAATTTAATGCACATTCAACAACCTCAATTCCGACACCTCATATAGGGTGTCGATATGGTGTCCGATACGTGTCTGACACCTCCGGACACGTGTCCGACACATACCGACACGTGTCCGACGCCTTTGGACACGTGTCCGAAGCCTCCGGACACGTGTCCGACGCCCACCGACACGCACCTCCAGACACATCGGCATACGTTAATTTGTTTTTTAAATGTCGGACACCGTCGATCAGACGTGCTGTCCGTGTCTGCGCTAACTAACAGGTATCTCAATCCAATTGGGTCCCATCCTCCGTCAACAACCTCAATTCTCAATTCTCAAATGCTCAATGCAATAAAAATTAACAAAAACCACACATTCAATCCAATTGGGTCCCATCCTCCGTCAATAATCTCAATATCTCAAATGCTCAATGCACAATTAACAATCTAAAATCATCAATTAATAATCGCAATTACTTCAAATGCACAGCTAATAACCTAAAATCATCGATCAATAATCACAATTCTAAAACGCACAATTAACAACCTAAAATTATCAAACAAATGATCAATGTTCAAATGGGAAAAAAATGTTCAAAATTCACATATCCGATGCGCTTGAATTATTTCAATTTAGGGTTCGATTGTATTAGGGCATTCAATTTAGGGTTCAATTACTTCAATTTAGGGTTCAATTAGGGGGTTCTATTGATTCAATTTAGGGTTCAGTTGATTTGAGGCATTCAATTTAGGGTTCAATTAGTTCAATTTAGGGTTCGGTTGGATTAGGGCATTCAATTTAGGGTTCAATTAGGGTTCGATTAGATTGGGGCAATCAATTTAGGGTTTAATTAGGGGTTCAATTAGTTCAAATTAGGGTTCGATTCAATTAGGGCATTCAATTTAGGGTTCAATTACTTCAATTTAGGGTTCAATTAGGGGGTTCTATTGATTCAATTTAGGGTTCGGTTGATTTGAGGCATTCAATTTAGGGTTCAATTAGGGTTCGGTTAGATTGGGGCAATCAATTTAGGGTTTAATTAGGGGTTCAATTAGTTTAATTTAGGGTTCGATTCAATTAGGGCATTCAATTTAGGATTCAATTACTTCAATTTAGGGTTCAATTAGGGGGCTCTATTGATTCAATTTAGGGTTTGGTTGATTTGAGGCATTCAATTTAGGGTTCGGTTAGATTGGGGCAATCAATTTAGGGTTTAATTAGGGGTTCAATTAGTTTAATTTAGGGTTCGATTCAATTAGGGCATTCAATTTAGGATTTACTTAGGGTTCAATTATGGTTCAATTACTTCAATTTAGTGGTCGGTTGAATTGAATAAACAATACAGAGGCTTTCTTATCCTGATGTCATGCAATGGCCCATAATCTATGACCTTTCAACGTCACCATGATCTATATCGGTGTTACAGACTAACTACCGAATATGGTTTTCTTCCCTACCTCGTCAAGAATTAAGGAAAATTAGAGATAACAAGTTCAAGTTCTTCAATAAGCCAAGATCCGTCTGAACAACAAAGTGAATGACATCATAAATAATTCAGATAATTTAGGGCAATTGACAAATTAACAAAAAATTGAACCTAAATTGACATACAAATCTAAATAATTCAGATAATTTAGGGCATGTAACCTAAATTGAAGACAAATTAACAAAAAATTCAGATAATTTAGGGCAATTGACATACAAATCTCGAGGTGGGTACGACGGCGCCGGCGTTGGTGGTGCGGCGGCAGTGGTGGGTTTCCTTGCGCGGCGACAGTGGAGGGCTTTGTGGCACGATCGGAGTGCAAGGCATGGTGGCGCGGCGTCGGGTGGGGGACGGGAGTGTCACCGGAGCTGGGTCGCCGTAGAGAAGGGTCGCCGGAGGTGAGAATGGCGGTGGGTGGGTGGGAGCAGAATTTCAGAGAGAGAACGGGGAGAGAGAAAGAAACCAGATCTGAATTTAAATGGAGGATCTTTAGCGACGGAATAAGACCGTCGCTAAAACTCCGTCGGTGAATGTCTTATTATAAAGACTTTTGCGACAGAATTTTTAGCGACGGTTTTATTCCGTCGTTTAAATAATTTTAAAAAAAAACTCAAAATTACTAATTTTATAAAAATATTTAGCGACGGTAATTCCGTCGCTAAAAGTCCGCCGTTAAAACTCCGTTGCAAAATACTTTTACCGACGGTGTCTTCCGTCGGTAATAGTATTTTGCAACGGAGTTTTAACGACGGTATATTCCGTCGCTTAAAGACATGTTTAGCGACGGAATACCTTCCGTCGCTAAAACTCCGTCGCAAAATACATATTTTCTTGTGGTGTCATATATATATATATATATATATATATATATATATATATATATATATATATATATATAAGGAGCTGATCCGTTAATAGCTTGGATAAAATAGAAGAAGTTGCAACGCGATCTGGCCGTCCATCCTGAAAGGATGGATGGCCCATATCTTTTTTTTAAAGTTTGCCAGATGTCCGCTACAAAGTGTAGCTAACATGATTTTTTACCAAATTGCCCCCCCCCCCCATGTCGTCCGCTGCACAGTGTAGCGGATAACTTTTTGACCGTGACAATTGTTAGGCAAAAAGTCATCGGCTACACTGTGCAGCGGACGACTCTTTGCCTACCACATGTCACATTAGTCCACATCCCCTCCGCCCCCCCCCCCCCCCGACTGTTACGACTGTTACTTTGTCTTTGTACCAACTGTCCGCCACAGTATATAGCGGACGAGCTTGATAAATAAATACTATGTACTACCTAATATGGTGTATTATCTTTACTATCTGCCAAAAACCTAACTTCGAAACTCTTCTCCATTCTTTCTTCTCACAAAATTTTCCGGCTGCGTTGGCAAGCAGATCTGCGCAATTTCTTCCCAAGAAATCCTTTAATCATCTAATTAATCACATAAGTTCACAAACCAATCCTTTATTTGTTCATAATCTAGAGTTGTGATGAGTATTACGTTTTATGCATGGTTTTGATTATGTATTGAACATGTGCTAGCGTTGGTAATATATATATATATATATATACATATATATATATATATACATATATATACATATACATATATACATATATATACATATACATATATACATATATATATATATATACATATATATATGGAGCTGATCCGTTGATAGCGTTAGCAAAATAGAAGAAGTTGCTAACGCGATCTGGCCGTCCACGCCCGATCTGTGGACGGTCCAGATCATTTTTTTTTCGTTGATTGTAAGTCCGTCCGCTACATTAAGTAGCGGATAATTTTGTGACAAAATACCCTCAGAGCCCGTCGACTACATTGTGTAGCGGACTAGTTTTTGGACCTTTTTCTCTTTCTGTCATTAATGTTCTGACTTCTTTCTCTCTCTCCCGTCCGCTACATTATGTAGCGGACTAGTTTTTGGACTTTTTTTTTCTCTTTCTGTCATTAATGTTTTGACTTCTTTCTCTTTCTCTCTCTCATTTCTTTCCTTTCTCTCCTTCTCTAACTTCTCTCTCTCTCTCTCTCTCTCTCTCTCTCTCTTTCTCTTCTCACCAAATTTTTAACTTGTTTCTCTTTCTCTCTCATCCTCCCCTCCCCTCCTTTCTTATTATCTACATTGGTCGTTAGCGGTTTCCTTCTAGAGTTGGTTCAGGCCACTCGCAGAGTGAGGAATCTATGGGTGAACCTGGAGAGGACTTTCTTCCGGATGACTATCTTATCAAATTGGGATGCGTGGGTGCGGAACTAGCCACCACCCCTCCTGGCAAAGCGTGCTCAATGATTTTGGTACCAAGCTCTGGCAGTCTCAACAATGATCTTGAGTTTGAATTTAGCAAATGATCATTTGAGAAATTTAATGAAGTTGGAGTAGCATCTAAGTTTGGACGAAATTTGACAAGTGAAGGACGACTGATTCTGCCTACTTTAACATCTCTGCCCATAGTTTGGCCACTAAATCCACTTCTTACATGGAAGTCTTACAGCTGTGCCAGATAATAACCTAATAGAATAAAGGCAATCATAAAAGCAGCTCTAACTGAGGCAACAATGATTGTAATCTTGATAGTAGACTTTGAGCTGTGATGTTTCCCCATCTTGAATTTGAGCAGGCATGTTATTCTCAGATGGTCTGGAAAGATCAGTAAGGCATTTTTAGGACATTGAAGACTTATAGACTCAATGGAAGCTTATCCAGGATCTGGCCCTTGAAATCATTTTTAGATAAATCAACTCTACCAATCTACTCTACACACTGATGTTGTGAATATACATCTAGTATTACAGGTTGTTTTATTGTCTCACTGCTAGCTAACGAGTAACGACCCGTGTAGATAATAAGAAAGGAGGATGAGAGGGAAAATGGTGAGAGAAAGAGAGAGAAAGATAAACAAGTTAAAAAAGTGATGAGAGGAAGAGAGAGAGAGAGAGAGACACAAGTCAGAAGAAGGAGAGAAAGAGAAAGAAGTCAGACATTAATGACAGAAAGAGAAAAAAGGGCCGAAAACTAGTCCGCTACATAATGTAGCGGATGGGAGAGGGAGAGAGAGAAAGAAGTCAGAACATTAATGACAGAGAGAGAAAAAAATGTATGAAAACTAGTCCGCTACATAATATAGCGGACGGGCTTTGAGGGTATTTTTGTCACAAAATTGTCCGTTACATAATGTAGCGGACGAACTTAAAAATAACGTAAAAAAGAAGATCTGGACCGTCCACTGATCGAGCCTGGACGGCCAGATCGCGTTGGCAACTTGTTCTATTTTGCTAGCGCTATCAACGGATCAACTCTCATACATATATATATATATATATATATATATATATATATATATATATATATATATACATATGCATTGAGCATGTGAACTTATGTGAGCATGTGCTAGCGTTGATAATTTGCGAGCGTTTGAAAAAAACTTCCAAACTTGACGTTTTCCATAATTTCAGTTGCAAAAATGGACTTTAACCCTAGATCAAAAAATCCCTCCGTATTATACGACCAAGCAAACCATATCAGTTCGCTCATATGGGATGGTGGAGTAAGATACTTATTTTATCAACTTTCTTATTCTCACGAACATTGTATATCTTTTGCTTTGCTTAAATTGTATTTATTAATTTGTAGGAAAGAGCACTCCTCAACGCAGTAGAAGTATCTGATAATTTTGGACTTTGGAAATTGAACAAATAGCAGAAAAAATTGTTGCGTGGAATTGGGTTTGGGATTTTCACGCATGGATAGATCTTTCAACAATTTGACCGGAACTTAATAGGTGCCCTCGTTGAAAGGTGAAGAAGTGAAACGAAAGGTGGAGAGGTGAAATGAATACGTTTCACTTGCCTCTTGGAGAGATGGCAATTACCCTAGAAGATGTTGGATTTATCTTAGGGTTACCGGTGACGGGGTGGCTGGTAGTTGCTCGTCCGTTGGAAGCATCCAATAAGAGAGCCGCTAGGAACTTCTCTCAACAGATACCTGAAGATCAATTTAGAACTGGTGGGATAAAGTTGAAATGGTTGCTAGATATCTACAAGGTTCTGCTAGAAAACTACACAGATGAGATGATTGTGCTGTACACATAGGTTTTCATTTTGTGGGTGGTGATGGCAATTTTATTTCCAACGACGTCGAAGAATATGGTCAGCGTCAAATATTTACCATTACTGGGCAACCTGCATTAGGTTGGGGAGTATGCCCGTGATGCAGTAACTCTTGCGTACCTGTACCAAGCATTGCACAAGGCAATGCGGCCCGAATCCAAAGCTATATGTGCATGTCTCTCGCTGTTGCAGGTAAATCATATAAATCTTGATTACGTTATCGATATTTTTTTATTAATCGATGGACAATAAGTTTTGACGATACTATATATAATTTATCTTTGTTCTCAGGTGTGGTCTTATGAACACATTGCTACCGACGCACCCAACTGTAGGGACGGAACTGATAATGTGTGGCCTCGATTGTGCGCTTGGGAGTACAGCCATAGGCTAAGCCACTACCCGCGGAGAGAAGATACTCTCTATCGGGGGGAGTTCGACTCGCTATCTCTGGGCCAAATGCATTGGGTATCGTACAAGCGTTTGAAGCGACTGGTGGCAGAGTTGTTTGTCTTCACGCTCTCCGGGTTACAACACGCACCCCTGATCCACTTCGAGGTTGCAGAGTGGCAGCTGCCAAATTGCGCAATGCGCCATTTTGATTGCCTGTAGGGGTTGCCAACTGATGCCCCAAATATGAGGGTTAACAGGAACCCACCAGGTGTTGGATGGTTTGGCAAGGTGAATGCATGAATTGTGCGCGCTAGAAATTGAGGTTTGGAGTTCTTGGCAGGACACGCTGGCAGCCATTGTGTCGGAGCCTGACCCCGTAATCAACATGGAGTAGTACAACAACTGGTACTACCGCATCACGCAGAAGAGAGGGGCTCCATTAAGGTTTGACCGACGACAGAAGTACCACCCTAGGGGTCAGATCGATGAGCGTAGGCATACGATCTCGTAAGTTGCCCAACCAATAATTTTAATTAGATTTAATGATTCTTATTTTACACTCAATCTCGTCTGTTTTGTGGTTATGCTTATTATCTCTTTGAATGTAGGTCAATGCCTCGCTCACCTTCTTCCAGAACCTGAGTGAGCGGAAGGATCTGGTGGATGCCATGGGATTGGAACTTCACCAACAAGCTGATGCATTAGCACAAGGATGCGGGGAGTTTGTGGTGGTTTACTTGTGATGTGGTTTATTTGTGTGTTGTGGATTTTTGGCCCTTGTTGAGATAGGTTTGATGGTGGTAAGAAGTTGTTATGGTGTGGTTCTTTCCCTTCATTGAGACATGCTGATGGTGGGAAAGAAAATAAAGGGAATGCCTTTGCAGCTAGAGTGACACACTGTCCGCTACATTATGTAACAGACGTCCGCAACATAGTGCAGTGGACGGTCAAAAAACCAAAAAACTTAAAAAAATCTAAGTGTTGAAGTCTAATGTTACGTGCCCTAAAACACAAAAAAAATAATTCTAAGTGTTGAAGTGTAATGTTTCTGTTGCGCTGTCCCCTAGATAGTATAGCAAATGGTCTAAAGAACCAAAAAAAAAATAAGTGTTGAACATTGAAGTTTCTGTTAGGCCGTCCGCAACATAGTGCAGCGAGACAGTAAACTAAAAAAAAATCTAAGTGTTGAAGTCTAATGTTAGGTGCCCTAAAATACCAAAAAAATTCTAAGTGTTGAAGTGTAATGTTTATGCTACGCCATCCGCTAGATAATCTAGCTTACGGTCTAAAGAACCAAAAAAAAAAACTAAGTGTTGAAGTTTTAGGTTTCTGTTAGGCCCTCTGCAACATAGTGCAGCGGACAATCCAAAGAACAAAAAAAAACTGTGTTGAAGAGGCCATCCACTACATAGTATCGCGGACGGTCCAAAAAACCAAAAAACTTAAAGTCGAATGTTAGGTGCCCTAAAGTGCCTAAAACACCAAAAAAAATTTAAGTGTTGAAGTCTACTATTTTGTTGCACCGTCCACTAGATAGTGTAGTGGACGGTCTAAAAAAATCAAAGTATTGAAGATTGATGTTTTTGTTAGGCAGTCCGCAACATAGTGCAGCGGACAGTCTGAAGAACCAAAAAAACTGTGTTGAAGAGTCCGTCCGCTACATAGTGTAGCAGATGATACAAAAACCAAAAAACTTAAAGTCTAATGTTAGGTGCCCTAAAGTGTCCGAAAACACCAAGAAAAAATTAAAAAACTTAAAGTCGAATGTTAGATGCCCTAAAGTGCCCTAAAACACCAAAAAAATTCTAAGTGTTGAAGTGTAATGTTTCAGCTGCGCTGTTCGCTAGATAGTGCAGCGGACGGTCTAAAGAACCAAAAAAACTAAGTGTTGAAAATCGATGTTTCTGTTAGGCCCTCCGCTACATAGTATAGCTGACAGTCTAAAAAACCAAAAAAACTTAAAGTCGAATGTTAGGTGCCCTAAAACACCAAAAAAATTCCAAGTGTCGAAGTCTAATGTTTCTGCTGGGCCGTCCGCTGTACTATGTAGCAGACTGTTGAATGTTTCTCTTAGGCTGTCAGCTACATAATGTAGCGGACAGTCTAAAAAAAATCTAACTGTTGAAGTCTAATTTTAGGTACCTTGAAACACCAAAAAAAATGAGACTTGATGGCTCACAAAAGATTATTACAGAAAAAATCACACAAAAAAAAATGAGACTTGATGGCTCACAAAAGATTGTTACAAAAAAATTATTACCAAAAGTCCAACAGGTTTGATGGCTCATAAAATATTATTACAATAAAAATTCATTAGACTAAAGGTCCACTGCATCTTTTTCTTCCTCATCTTCGGCATCATCTTATTCCTCATCTTGCAAACCCCCTGGACTTATCCCCAGTGCCTTGTAATGGTTTCGCTTATCATGGTTGGTCATTTTGTTGCACAATGCACACCTTCTCAGCTTTTTAGGTTGAGTTGCTTGTTCAATAGAGCTCTTTATCTGCGTAGATTTCTTGCAGCCTTTCATTTGCGATATAATTGGATCCAAAGGTCGGATATCATTGTCGTCTTCCTCCCCTGGCTCATCATCTTCTGATCCCTGTGTAGGCTTAGTGTCAACCCCATTGCTGACTGAAGCTACTTCAAATTGGTCGACGATGGGCTCTTGCTGCTGAGCTACCTCGAGGAGATGTTTATACCCATTGTAGCAGCACCCTTTATGGATAAACGGGTGAACATTGTCACCAGATGATTATACCGCAACGTCTCTGATTCTTCAAAGTCAGTATACGGATGCTCCGAAAAGGCAATGGTACCGTGCAACCTGTTTGCACCTTTCGTCCACCGTGGCAGGACGTATTTATCGGGGATTGCCTTGATATTCTTTTGGGTGAAAAACCGCAAAATGTGTCTACACAGGATGCCATGGAACTCAAACTTCTTGCAAACACATGTCACCGAATCCGTCAATGTGTCATGGCTCACCGTATAAATTCTGTGCAGCTTCTCAGGGACGAGGTCATTCACGAGCGAATAAACCTTGAACTCACGTGTAGACTTTTCTGCCACCTTGTTTATACTGTATCGCCCCGATTTTTGCAGCTCTACTTGGTATAGCATGAATATCTCCTTCGTATAGACTTTTGCACCGTTCAGCTCCAGCGGGGTCTCAAGCAACCTTCTCATTTGTTTGTACGTGCTTGCAAAGTCTGCAGCCCTTTCTTTCACGAATAACGAGGCAACCACTTTTTGGTGCGGATGTGACGAAACTCTTCAAATTGGTAGTTGTACCCACATAACTATCGAACGTGGCATTCATAGATTCACTCCTGCCTGTCGTTTTCATGCCCCAGAAAAATACCTTCTCGTGTAAACGCCAATCCATTGCTCTTTCAGCTCGTACAAGTGCTGGAGCCACTCGTTGTCTTGTAATGAGTAATCCTGAACAAGCTTTTCCCACCTCTCTTCAAATTCCTCAATCGTTAATGACTTAACAATGCACTTGTCAAAATCATGTTTAAAGTCTGGATACTTTGCATACACGTGATGCAGACGTTCATGGTATTTGTTGCTTATGTGCCAAGTGCACAAGTTGTGTCGAGTATCTGGGAAGACGGTAGCAATAGCCTTCTTCATTGCCAAATCTTGATCGGTGATGATAACTTTGGGTGCTTTGAAGTTCATTGCTTCCAGCCAAGCCTAAACAACCATACAAAAGAACTCTCGCTCTCGTCCCTTAACAAGGCGAACCCGAACAGGATGGAGTGATAATGATGATTGACGCCTGTGAAAGGAGCGAACGGCATCGAGTACTTGTTGGTACGGTATGTGGTGTCGAAAGTCACGACATCCCCAAAATGCTTATAAGCTAGCCTCGAACGACCGTCGACCCAAAAAATTGTGCTAACTCGATGCTCGTCGTCAAGTTTATAATCGAAGGTAAACTGCGGGTCCTTCATCTGCATCTGCGTTATGAACGTCTGTCGTGTTAAAGTTTAGGTTCTAAATTCCCCCAGCCTGTTCAGCAAGAACATTAACAATGTCGGTAGGTCATATCCGCGCATTGCTCATTGTGTGAATCAGGCTCCTTGCGACCTTACCCATCTTCTTGTGTTGATGCATCTGACTCACCTTAGAAGGGGTTACTAACGGGTGATTGTGTGCCAGTTCCAGGCTAGTAATAAGCCAATGATCTTGCTTGGGTTTATAGCTTACGAACATCTTGACCTGGCAATTCGTGCGTGCAAAGCAGTCCCGTCTTCTCCGTGCATATCCTTTTTCATCATCACTGTCATCATTGCCTACGTGTGTCTCATTTTGCAGTGGGTTTCTGCTCCTATGACACTCGTATAAGCGAGAGCATATTTTCTTTGTTATGTTGCTTGTTCTTGTAGTCTTTATTCTAATGCCAAAACCAACCCTCAATGAATACGCTCGAAAACATTCTTCGACTTCCTCCAATGTTTGAAACGTTCGTCCTAGATACGGATCACTAGCATCTATTGGGGTGTTGGAGCTCGACACGAAATCAGACATTGTGAAACAAAACCTATGTAGAAATAGATTACGCTTAACTATCAAATGGCATTTCTTAAACATATCAAATCAAAATTACCTTGATGAATAGACCAATTTAACATGACAAATATACCAAACATAATCTCAAAAGTATCTCCAATTTAACTATTATTAATTTCTCGAACATAACAAATTAAAATTACTAAGATGAACAGACAAATTTAGCATGCCAAAATACAACAAACATAATCTCAAAAAACTCGAATTTAACTATAATAAAATTTTTGAAGTTAACAAATTAATTTATTGAACATCACAAATTAAAATTACTTTGATGAATAGACTGATAAATACAACAACCATAAACCCAAAAAAAATAAACTTCATCATTTAACCCATAAAGAAGACTTCACAATTCACAAACTTAACCTTGCTTGAAGCAAGTGTTACTTGAAGCTTGAAGGGAGCTGGAAATAGAAGCAAGTGGATCTCAAGTAGATGAAAATGGAAAAAGAGATGGGAATAAGAGCACTTTGGGATATATCTGCCTAGTGATCTGCCACAATGTGTAGCAAGATGTGACATGTGGGCAGGATGTGTATTGATGTGACATGTGGCAAGCAAAAGTTATCCGCTACACAGTGTAGCAAATGACTTTTTTTTTGACAATTATCAGGGTCAAACAGTTGTCCGCTATACTGTGCAGCGAACGACAACGGGGGAGGGGGGCAATTTGGTAAAAATTTTGGTCCGCTACACTGTGTAGTGGACTGCTGACAAACTTTAAAAAAAAAAAGATGAGGGTCGTCCATCCTGAAAGGATGGATGGCTAGATCGCGTTGGCAACTTCTCCTATTTTACCCGCGCTATCAACGGATCAGCATATAATATAAGGTATGAAATCCAATTTTCATTCTTTGTTCCATAAGTGCCAAAAAGTCCAAAGCGCGACTGCCTATCCATATCTTTGACAAAAAATTGTACACAGCTTCCCCAAATACTCGGCTTAAACCCCCCAATAAACATTACTAAGCTTTCACCATTTGGCATTTTCATTAATTTCAGAAGTTTCTCACTTATGCCTTTGCTTTCCTAAGGAGCCCCCTCAGTTCCAACAGTTCACTGTGTCATACTCGGCTCCCAATTGAACGAGTTGGCCTCTACCTTTTTGGGCTTGAAAATCATGGGGCAAAAATAAATAATTTAAAGTAGAGAAGAAAAAACAGAAAATCAAAAGATTAAGAGAGACGAATGAAAGAGAAGTAAGAGAGGCGAATAAAAGAGAAGATTATCGTACCTAGGATGTCTTCCAAGTCAATTACACAAGTTAAAACTTCAGCAGTTAGTTGGACAAAGAAGAAAATCTGTTTAGGAGGAAAGAAAAGAAATAAAGCAGAAGAGAAGGTATGGAAGAGAAGCCTTTGCTCTAACACGCGTACCTTTCTTCTGAAGAGCAAAGACACGAAACGGTGTTAATCTTGAAGTTTGAATAAAATCAAGGGAACAATTTGGAAAACAGAATGTTTAGGAAAACTACTACTTTAAGTATATCTAAGATTTAAATATGTTTATGTGGTCTTTACATTAAAATAAAATCAAGATTTTTATATCATCAATTTTCCTATTCCTAGTAATATCATCAAATTTGTTTAAGCGAGTGAAAACAATTTTGACTCTACTTATGTGTGACATTACCTACTTGCTCAACTAATAAGACTTGATTCCGTGACGGAAATTATTTGATAAGCATCAGACTATAGTTTATCTCCTTCGTGTATATGTTGGGGATCTACTTTACATTCTAACGGCTATTTTCGAGGACAAAACTCCAACGGCTATTTTAGGAGCAACCCAGTCGACTGCATTGGGAATACAGTCGACTGCAATGGCAGTTTTGCCCATATTATGCCTATAACGGCTATATTTCATTTGCTCTCTATATAAATGATTTGGGGCTTCATCATACACCATGGAAACCACATTCTAAGCCTCCATTCATTAGAGAAACATCAAGGCTCATAGATTAAACTTTTCTCTCTTCATCTTCATGATTTTACATCATTAAAGAGAGCATCTTTGTGAGCAATTCTTTGATTGAGAGTGAGCATACTTCAAGTCATCAATTCTCTCATCTCTCTATTGTACTAGAGCTTCATTTGTACTCATTTCCTTTCAAGAGGGTTTCTTTGTACACATTTGATCTTTGTAAAAGGATTGTGATCAAGGCTTGGGTTTGTCAAGTCTTGGGTGAGCTTTGTGGATTCAAGGCTTGTGCTTGGTGTGGGGATATCACCAAGTGTTGTAAGGGTTTTGATCTTGACCCGGAAGAAGATTGTTGCTAGTGGATTCTAGTGCTCTTGCAAGGGACTTCCTTGAAGAGGTGGATGTAGGCTTGAGGGTAGTTCAAGCCGAACCATTTAAATCTCCTGTCAAGTATCTCTAACTCAATCTCTTTACTTATTGCTCTATAATTGTTTGAGATTGTGTAGTTAGCATCTTCATTGAAATATTACTTGGCTTGATTAAGTTTCATGATTGTGTTTTGTTTAAGTTCCCCATTAATTTTCAAAAACCCTATTCACCCCCCTCTAGGGTTGTTTTATTGGTTTCAAAATTATTACAACTATCTTATTTTCAAGTCACTTAAGAGAGTCTAAAATTAAAGAACAACTCCGAGCTCTTGCTTATAGATAACTCCTCTACTGATGTTTCAGCTTAATTACCTGAAATAAGAGGAGAAGGGGGTGAGCACAAAGCCCAGCAAAGATCACACACACACACACACACACCCACACACTCCACGGAGTACAATGCATGTATCCGATAACATATAGCTGAGTCCAAACGAAACATATAAAACGAAAGTACGAAAATGATAGATAATCATAGCAAGACAAATAATCTCAGTTCGGGATATTCAACCCATCAAAGATCAAATCAAAGTCAACGTCAAATGAACACATTCGAATAATGGAACTAGTAATCAAATACAATACAATCACGTAAGTTGTGACTGCAAAGTACGTTAAGCTAAGTACGTGAAGGTTCTAAGTTCAAAGTTTGCATATCGGTAGTAATTGACATATCATATCATGACACCACGTTAACCTAAGCACGTGAAGCTTCTAACGTTAGTTCAATTCAAAGGGCTCCAATGGATTTCAAAATATCTCAAACGCATAAGAACATCAAAACATCAAAACTTTGTATTTCAAGGGATAGCTTAACGATTTCAGAAAATACTACATTAGATTCATATCGAAGAGGACAAAAAAACAAGTTTAAAAAAAGTAAAATCATTTCAATACGAGTTCATATGATCTCAGAATTCTGAAATAACAAAGTATGGGCGAAAGTTGAACAAGGTATATTGAACCATTAAAAAGTTGACACGTGGCAGGACCACCAAGAACACTACACGTCCAAAATAGGCTGGAATAATGCTTGCTTTCAACAACCAATATCTAACACGTGGATTGGGAATAAGCCACACCAATTTGATTTGGGTTCAAAAGCGGATATTGAATGCCTTGCTTGCAGGATAAAGATAATACTGCGAAATGAAAAAAAAAACGGTACATAAACCAAAGAATTAGACAAAAAAAAGGTACCATTCCCAGGCATTTAAATTGGACAACGAGTAACTATTCTTGTGGTTGAACAGTAAAGATATGTTGGAGGGCACAAGATTCAACAGCGAGCCGCTAGTGCAAAGACAATGAAACAAACTTACACAGTACTGCAATTAATAAAAGATGTGCAACTTTAACACGTTGACCGAAACGAATAGCAATTTTCTCAATTATGCAGTAACCGATTGTGGGATCGGCATAAGAATTATTAATTCATGAATGCAATTGAAATGCAAATAATCAAAGGGTATTAATTTGATGGAAGAATTATTAATTCCTAGGTCATGAGGATATCAGAACGTTGGCGCCGGAGACAGATCTTTCAAATTTTGTTATGAACGCTTACATAGAACTGCTCCGGATTAGAGAGCAACGTTTTAACCGTTCTGAATATTTGAAGCTTAACATGTATCCCACTCATTTTGTGGAATTAACGGTGAGAGAATTCACAGAATGGAGGCGAGGGGGCGGCAGGAGTAAGTGGAAACCAGGTCGAAACATGTTAGGCATGATGAACGCAGACTATCAATGTCCCGCTGCTGATGCGAACCTTATCATGATACCCTGTCATCATGCAAACCACTGGTTCCTATTAGTTCTCCATCCAGCGTTCAGAACGGTTCACATATACGATAGCCTAAGGGAGGACGAGCCTGGACAGCTGCTGGCACAGATACACAACGAGTACATCACTTTAGTGGTTAGTATTTATTTTTTGACCTTGGCTCATAGTATATTGTTCTTGTCTCATAGGCTTGATTCTCGTTTTTATTGTTGGATGCAGACTACTGTCCTCTCGCTAGCATGCGGACGGCCACAGGGTGACCCTTGGATGGTCGTGATGATAAAGGACCGACCAAAGCAATATAACGGTCACGATTGCGGGATTTACGTCCTCAAGTACATGGACTACGTTGCTCGCTCGGAAGTGCTCAAACACTCCTCGTGGACTAAGAAGGATGCCTTGACGTTTAGGTATAGGATAGCCTGGGAGCTGAAAAAGAATGAAGCTAGACGCCTTCATTACCATTATCCTGACGTGCGTGGCTAGCTGCTGTGATGTTACAAAAAACTGTACCAAAAAGAAATGTACATAATTTTTCGCATGCTATGAATTTGGCGCTAAAATGTGCGCGAATATACCTTTCATATGACGGCATTCGAAAAAATTACGCGTCTCGCTTTTCGCCGAAATTCATAGAAATGGGCTAACTAGCGTGCATGAGGTGCAATGAGCGAAAAAAAAGTGACAAAAAAAATTACAACTTTTTCCGGAAGCTATCAAATGCGGCCTAAAGTGTGCCCGAATAGGCCCTTCCTAGGAAAACTCAAAAATTAATGTGTCTCATTTTTCGCCGAAAGTCTTACAAATGGGCTAACTAGCGTGCCTGAAGTGCAATGAGCGGAAAAAATGTGACAAAAAAAATTACAACTTTTTTCGGAAGCTATCAAATGCGGCCTAAAGTGTGCCCGAATAGGCCCTTCCTAGGAAAACTCAAAAATTAATGTGTCTCGTTTTTCGCCGAAAGTCTTACAAATGGGCTAACTAGCGTACCTGAAGTGCAACGAGCGAAAAAAATGTGACAAAAAAATTACAACTTTTTTCGGAAGCTATCAAATGGGGCCTAAAGTGTGCCCGAAAACGGAGTTACCAAAAATATCAATAATCCACAAATCAAATCACAAATTAAAGATTGCACAAACCAAATCACAAATTTAAACATTATAAAAGTTCAATTTATACAACTGAAACATTAACCCTAACACTCTTCCTCATCATCGTCCTCCTCGACCATACTGCCAGGTTCGATACCTAACACTTTATAATGGTTTCTCTTGTCATGATCAGTCATCTTATTACACAACGCACACTTTCATAATTTTTTTTGACCCGTTGCTTCTTCAATCGGATTCTTCATGCGTATTGCTCGTTTTCGCCCTTTTGTTTGAGAAATAATTGGATAAAAAATGTCGTCCTCCTCACGTTGTAGGTCAGTGCCGTCAATGACTGGCTGTTTGGCTCGATTGAATCTACCGCCTGGAGTTGTCCGAGTAGTCGGAGTGTCCACAGTTTCTGGTAATGCCATCCTAAACTGTGCATGCATAGCCTTATCCCGTGCGGCTGCTTCAACTTGATACCTGTACCCATCAAATATCGACGCTGCATCCATTGATAAACCGTGCATGATGTTACAAAGGTGATTATATCGCAGCGACTCAGATTGCTCGAAATCAACTGAAACATTGGGCACGTAAGGAATGTGACCGTGGACTCTGTTGCTTCCTTCGTCCACCGTTCCAAGATATACGGTGGAGGGATTTCACTAGCATTCTTGGCGCTCAAAACCCTCAACGCGTGTCGACAAAGTATACCTTTATGCTCAAACAGTTGACTGTTGCAATTAACCAACCTAGTGTCCTTACAAACTGCTACGGTAAAATGTCGTCTGGTCCTCGGAGCCGACGAAGAGCACGGATTGGCGAAGTTCGTTACATTTGTCAAAGCATAAACTTTGATATCTCTGGTGGAATACTCGTGCAACTTTGTCATGCCATATTGATTCGACTTTAGTAGTTCCTCTTGAAACTGTCGAAACATTTCTTGGTATAGACTTGAGCCGCATGAGCCTCTAAAGGTGAATAAAGTAGTATAGCTCTTTCTTTGCAAACTGTAGCCGCGTCGGCTTCTCTCTCACGGTACAATTGCCTGTCAACGGCTTTCTGCATCTCTAGTACAAACTCCGCTATACTTGAAGACTGGCCTACGTACCCATCAAAGAATGAATTCATAGCTTCGCTTCTCGAGGTCGTAGTCATTCCGGCTGCAAAAAAATTCTTGGTGTAGGCACCGACCCACTGTGTCTTGATCTCATACAACGATTGTAACCATTTGTGATTGTGCAAATAGTAAGTATCCATTAACGTGGCCCACCTCTCCTCGAACACGTCTACCGTCAACGATTTCTTCACACATGTATTAAAGTCAGTCTTGAATGACGGATGGTTTGCATATACATGGTGAAGCCGTTCGGGATATTTGTTGCTTATGTGCCATGTGCACAGGCCATGGTGAGTATCTGGAAGGACCTTAGCGATTGCATTTTTCATTGCCAGATCTTGGTCGGTGATGATGGTCTTTGGAGGAATATGATACATTGCTTGAAGCCACGTTTCAAATAACCACGTAAATGACTCCTCCGTCTCATCCCTAAGCAGGGCAAAGCCAAACGAGATTGACTGATAGTGGTGGTTCACCCCGGTGAACGGAGCAAAAGGCATAGAGTACTTATTGGTGCGGTATGTGGTGTCAAATGTCACAACATCCCCAAAATTTTGGTAAGCAGCTCTAGAACGGGGGTCCGCCCAAAATATAGTACTAATGCGGTTCTCATCATCCAGTTGGAGACTGTAAAAAAATCCAGAATTCTCACTCTGAAGGGACCTGAAGAGATCAAGTGTAGTTTGAGAATCACTCTTACCGAAAGACTCTCTCCTCTGAGCACGAAGTTCATTTCGAAGGTCTACTTCGTTGAAACTCAACTTTTCAATCCCCCCAGCCTGGCTTGAGAAAACCCCCATCATCTTAGAAGGTGGAATTTTAGCCTCGGCCATTGTAAAAATTAGTTGTCTGTGTGCCGCGCTTATTTCTCGGTGTTGATGAATTTGACCAATCTTACTGGGGGTCATCAACTGATGATTATGGCTCAACTCCACTCCTGTAACAACCCAATGGTTTTCATTTTTTCGGTGTACTGCATACACATGGGCCTTGCAGCCGGTACCCGGAAATGTGTCCCGTTTTCTGTCTTGTTGTCCCTTCGTCACTGATCCGAACGACCGGAGTTACATGCGGTGCTCCTCTATGACACTCAAATAGTCTTGCACCAATTTGATCTGTATTCGCCCGTTTTCTAGTCGTCTTAGTTCTAATACCGAAACCTATCGTTTTCGAATATGCTCTATAGTATGCTTCAACTTCGTCCAGTGCTTGAAAAACTTGACCAACGTAAGGTGGATCAGAACCTTCACAAAAATTATTTCCTCCAGTTGCATCCATATTTATACTGGAATCTAAAAAATAAAAATTATATCATTCTCAACAAGTCATAGATTTAAATAAAAGAAGAATAAAATTTATTTAAACCACCGTCTTTCTGGAAATTTGGTATAATGTAAAATTAGCAAAATAGCCCCCGATGAGCGGCAAATTACCGAAATGCCTCCGGGGGTTCATTATCACCCTAACGCCCCAAATCAGCTTCAAAACAACCTTTCAGGTGCTTTGCTTACATTTCTGGACTAAGAAATCCTTTGAAAAACTTAACGCTGCAAATTTACGAAAATACCCCTATCGGGGATGCGAATTACCAAAATGCCCCCTGACAAAAAAAATCTGAAAAGTGCTTTGAAATGGGATTTTAAGCTTCCTGAATTCACTCTTTAAAATAACTTTTCAGGTGTCTCACACCCTTTCCTGAACTAAAAGTTATTTTAAGCACAAATTTGTGTAACGTAAAATTAGCAAAATAGCCCCCGGGGGTTCATTGTCACCCTAACGCCCATCAAACCAGCTTCAAAACAACCTTTCAGATGTTTTACTTACATTTCTGGACTGAAAAACTTTTTTTCGGGAAAATTACCAAAACACCCCTCGCGGGGGGGCAAATTACCAAAATGCCCCCTGGCTTCAGAAAATATCAAATTTGCTTTAAAATGCTATTTTAAGCTTCCTGAGTTCATTCTTGATTTAAAAAGTATTTTACGGATTTTTTGCCTAAAAATCCCGAACCGGTGTCCGAATCGAGCGCTTAAAAGCCCGTTCGGCCAAAAAATTAGCTAATGACTTCGGAATGGTCTGAATTCCTGGGAATGGAACTTCCCAACACCCTAGGGTTCTCATAAAAGTTTCGCACGAAATTGTGCTGTCTTGATATTTTAAATTACACTGCAAAGTTACAAGGTTGCGCGTATCAGTTAACCCCTTTCTAGTCTTTGAAAAAATCTGAAATTTTAACCTGATACAGATCTTTTGAAAATAACTAGGGTCTTTGTTTTGTATTTTGGCAAAATCTAGCTCTAGCTATTTTTTATAAATTCGTAAAAAAACTGTCTAATTAAGTTTTCACCTTTAGCGACAATTACGCCCCGCAATCAGCTGCAAAACAACATTTCAGGCGTTTTACTTACATTTCTGGACTTAAAAGTCCGTTGGAAAATTTTTTTGGGAAAATTACCAAAATACCCCTCTCGGGGTGGCAAATTACCAAAATACCCCCTGGCTTCAGAAAATATCAAAAGTGCTTTAAAATGCTATTTTAAGTTTCCTGAGTTCATTCTTGATCTAAAAAGTATTTTACGGATTTTTTGCCTAAAAATCCCGAACCGGTGTCCGGATCGAGCGCTTAAAAGCCCGTTCGGCCAAAAAATTAACTAACGGCTTCGGAATGGCCCGAATTCCTGGGGAATGGAACTTCCTAACACCCTAGGGTTCTCATAAAAGTTTTGCGTGAAATCGCGCTGGCTTGATATTTTAATTTACACTGCAAAGTTACAAGGTTGCGTGTATCAGTTAACCCCTTTCCAGTCTTTGGAAAAATCTGAAATTTTTACCTGATACAGATCTTTTGAAAATAACTAGGGTCTCTGTTTCGTACTTTGGCAAAATCTAGCTCTAGCTATTTTTTTATAAATTCGTGAAAAATTTTATTTCTGACGCCCTAAAAAATCGCTATTTTGGAATTTTTCGAATGTAATACCCCGATTTGTCAAAACGTAATTTTGACGCCCTTTGACGCCC
>JAVXUP010004970.1:0-23863 GCA_033070095.1 Escallonia herrerae | reverse complement strand
TCTTAGTCATCTTCCTACACTTTCAGTTATTTCCCCTTCACTTAAAACTATTTATGATGTGTGTTGTCGTGCAAAGCACACTCGGACTGTTTTTCTAGATAGTACTAGTCGTGCTATGGATATTTTTGGATTGATACATTGTGACATTTGGGGCCCTATCGGGTAAGCACTATTTCTGGTGCAAAATATTTTTTGACAATTGTGGATGACTATAGTAGGGCTGTCTGGGTTTATTTAATGCATGATAAGGGTCAGACTGACACCTTGCTTCGAAACTTCTACAATATGGTCCATCCCCAATTTGGCAAATTTGTCAAAATAATTTAGAGCGATAACGGCCATGAATATGATTCCCAGCCCATGACCCAATTCTACAATGATCACGGTATATTACACCAAACCTTTATGGTCGATACACCCAAACAAAATGGGAGAGTTGAGAGGAAACACCGTCATATTCTAGAGGTTACTCAAGCCCTACGTTTTCAAGCCAACCTACCTATTGAGTTTTGGGGGGAATGTGTACTTACCGCTGCTCACCTCATAAACCATACTCCTTCAGCCATTCTCAAACACAAAACATCCCATGAACTCCTCTTCCAAAAGGTCCCATCATATTCCCTTCTTCGAGTCTTTGGGTGTCTTTGCTATGCTCACACAAAATCCACAAACAAATTTGCCCTTAGAAGTAGGCCCTGTGTTTTTCTTGGGTATCCCCAGGGCAAGAAAGGTTGCCAGGTATATGATCCTGAAACTTATCAAGTCTTCTTCTCTCGGGATGTGAAGTTTGAGGAAACCGTCTTCCCATTTACCACACCTCTCGGCCCTTCTCCTACACCCACGACCACCACTTTCTACCCAGCATGGGACTGTGCCGAACATCCTATGGCATCCCCTCCAGTGATAAGGGAGACACACCACAAGCGACAGGGGGAGACCAGCCACCCTCACCTGCTGCCACTCCTTCCCCTGGTCCGTCGGGTATCACTATGGGTCCTGACCTCGAGATCTCCTATTTGGCTTCTCCACCGAGCTCTCATATTGCTCTATCTCCCACTCTTGGTAGTGGAAAGCGACAAAAGAAAGCTCCTTCTGTTCTCAAGGACTATGTATGTCACACTGCTCAAGTTCTTCCCCCCTACATCTTCAACACCCACCAACAGCTCTAGCGGTCCCATGTATCATCTGGCTAATTTTGTATCTTACAAGTTATTTTCTGTTGTGCACACTCAATTTTTTAATACAGTTTCTTCTAGCTCTAAGCCGCTTTCCTACAAGACTGCATCCCACGATCCAAAGTGGCTTGCAGCCATGCGAGCAAAAATTGACGCTCTTAAAGCAAATGGTACCTGGACTATTTAAGACTTACCTCCTGGCAAGAAGCCCATTGGCTCAAAATGGGTGTACAAAATTAAATTCAACTCTGATGGGTCTATTAAAAGATACAAGGCCCGGGTTGTGGTTCGAGGGGATACTCAAGTTGAAGGACTTGACTATACCGAGACTTTTGCCCCAGTTGCCAAAATGGTGAGCGTCCAAATATTCTTAGCAGTCGCCGTTATTAAAAATTGGGAGCTCCATCAAATAGACATAAACAATGCCTTTCTGCATGGTGATCTCCATGAAAAAGTATATATACGGCCACCTCCGGGGTCTCTCCTTCTAGTCCAAATAAGGTTCTCCGTTTGTGCAATTCTCTCTATGGTTTACGACAGTCACCCCACAACTGGTTTGCAAAGCTCTCCACCGCCCTACATTCTTATGGCTTTCTTCAGTCCCATGCCGATCACACACTCTTCACCTACCGAAAAGGGGACGTCTTTCTCTTTGTCCTTGTGTATGTGGATGATTTGATACTCGTTGGGAATAACAGCATCGCCTGCTCTTCATTCAAACAGTATCTTAACGACTGCTTTAAGTTCAAAGACCTCGGGCCTCTCAAGTATTTTTGGGCATCGAAGCAGCACGTGGAAAGCGTGGCCTCTTTCTCTCTCAACACAAATATGCACTGGATATCCTCTCTGAGTTCGGTTTATCTGCGTCCAAGCCAGCTGCATTCCCTATGGAACAGAATCACGGTCTTGCTCTTGCTAACGGTCCTCTCCTCTCCGACCCAGGACCATATCGACGACTCATTGGTTGCCTTTTCTACCTCACTATCACTAGGCCTGACATTTGCTATGTGGTCCATGTCTTGTCCCAGTTCATGCAGTCTCCTCATTCCCAACATTGGGATGCCGCACTTCAAGTCTTAAGGTATCTCAAAACTTCCCCGGGCCAAGGCTTGTTTTTGCCTGCTGATAGTCCTCTTCAGATCTATGCCTTTTGTGACTAGTACTGGGCCAGTTGCCCACTCACCTGGCGTTCCGTTACCGGATATTTTGTTTCCTTGAGAAATTCTCCCATTTCATGGCGTACTAAGAAACAGTTGACAGTTTCTCGATCATCTGCTGAGGCAGAATACCGTTCGATGGCGGTAACCACTTGCGAGCTCACTTGGCTCAAATCCTTTCTTCTTTCTCTTGGCGTTCACCATGATCATCCCATGAGACTCTTCTGTGACAATCAAGCAACATTACATATTGCTTCGAACCCAGTCTTTCATGAAAGGACCAAGCACATTGAGATTGACTGTCACTTTGTTAGAGAGCAGCTACTTGCCGGCAACATTAGTACCGCACATGTTCGCACAGCCCAGCAGGTCGCCGACATCTTCACTAAGTCACTTGGCCGTCACCAGTTTCATTATCTTTACGACAAGTTGGGCACTCAAAATCTCCATGCTCCAACTTGAGGGGGAGTATCAACCAGGATTATGCACATGTTAAATAAGTGCTTACCTTTAGAATCTTGACAGCCCATAACAAATGTCATGCACATATTAAATAAGTGTTTAACTTTAGAGTCTTAGACAACCCAAAACAAATGCCATGATCTATTTCCCTTCTTTCTTGTATAGCTTAAGTTTTGGGCATAGTTATAAGATTTTCATCTTTTACAGCTTCTTTAGCTCCATAGAATTAGTTCTTCAGTGTATATATAGTGCTACATGTAAATGAAATAATACACAACAATTGATACCATTCTTGTCAATAAGGGAGACATCCATGGACATATTTTCGTTGACCGGTAGTGGTCCGTCGTGATGGATGTGTCCTAGTAGGATGGTTGATTAAGGATTGCAGCAAATTAATGGACATCTACATGGCTTGGATGGTGGCGAGCAAGTCACGTTACTCAGCCTCCATCTAAGGTGAAGAGGCTCCTATGCGGGTGGTCACAGTAGTAGTGTGAAAATCAAGAGGGTTAGTGAACCGTACCAGCTGCACGCGTAGTGTAGCACTTAGCGTCGTAGCCGGCGTCTGGTAAGGAGGCTTAACAATGGCTTTGTGACACTTTGCCACGTTCCTCAGTAACTTGGCGACTTGCAGTTCATGGAATTAGCGGGAAAGATGACTCGGAGGCTACTTGGCCATCTTGTTATGCTAAATTGACCTGCCGGGTTTGGATGTTTAGAGATCAACACTATGAGATCAATGAAGAGTAGAGCTAGTCGGTCCCACAGATAGTGCCAAAATGCCGTGGTCAATGGAGGGAAAGTGCAAAGAGCTCACAAACAGATCTGCACAGCACAAATAGAGATACTGTCACGCATCAGATGGGGATCCAATGGGAAATCTCTGATGTTTAAATTAGTATATAGGCGATCAATACTCGAGAGATAGGCACTGAGGGTCTAAAACGTACCTGACCCTCTTGTCTGACGTACATATTTTTAGAGAGGATTGGCTAACTTTTCTATAGGAAGACAATCACTTGATGATTATCCTGAGAGAGGCAAATTTCTGATGAGGGAGGGTACTCATGAGATTAAGGAATAAGAGGTGGACCAGAGTAGATACTTGATTCGAGTAGAAGTGGTGACAACCGAGATATTATCCTCCCCTGCTAAGTGTCACGCAAAGATTGGCCGCGTATTTTCTTCCATGTCATCTACAAATTTCCCCCACTTCAAAGTTCATGCACCACCTGTGCTTGGTCGCAAGCAGGAAGTGGAGCTTGAAGTTCAAAACTTTGCTCCTTTTTTGATTCTCAGTTCAATAAACTTAGTTCGTTACCAAGTACCAACATCTTGCAGGTCCTTGTCATGGACTGTTAATGAGCGATTTGAATAGACTTGAGACGTGGTTTAATAGCCTATATTAAATCAATGTTTTCTCTTCCTCTATTGAGCATACAAGAGTCCCAAATGCAGGAATCTTTTTTTTTTTTCCACGACTCTGTTAGTCCAAGAAAAGTGACCTTTTAATTCCAAAAGGTTCTTAACTAAGTCTTTCCTCTGCCTTCAACGTACAACACTTTGCTTATTTTGGAACCACTCATAGGTATGCTACCCTTTCTTTCTTGGTCTTGCTCTTTTTTCCTTCTCTACTTTGGCGTACATATATTGTCTTCACTTTGTCAAGC
Source organism: Escallonia herrerae (assembly GCA_033070095.1). Taxonomy (NCBI): domain Eukaryota; kingdom Viridiplantae; phylum Streptophyta; class Magnoliopsida; order Escalloniales; family Escalloniaceae; genus Escallonia; species Escallonia herrerae. The sequence goes on along the minus strand of JAVXUP010004970.1, from coordinate 19,396 downwards.
TGGCTTTATGTACCATGGCTTCCAATAAGAGGTAACAAACTCATTCAGAATTTAACTTTGCCTTAGTTCTTTGATTTGTTGCACCCCTTTTTATGTTGCTTGCATAGGTCCTTTGGAATTTCCATTACTCCACATTTACCCTCTTTTATTTTTCGTATTCGGCCTTTACCGTGCAGGTTCTTGACTTTGAGTTTTTCTTCTATTTTTTCTTAGAGCAAAATTAGCACATATGCATGTGACTGCCATCTCCTTGAAATGGTAATACACATCCGTGTTGGACTAGGTGACATGCCAACTTGGTGCATTTTATGCCCCTTTTTTGCCTAATGAGTTTTTTTTTTTGGTGACTGATTTTCCATGAAACCCTCTGCTCACGTGCAACTTGAACAAAAGTATTTTTGACTTTCCACCTTTTTTTCTGAAGCAGGTTGAATGTTTATCAACATGAAGTCACCAGACACCATATTGATAATGTACCTGCCTTGCTTTCGGACGCGAAGCCCTTTACTCGAATGCGAGTGTGACAAGACTTTCCAGAATGCTTCGAAGACAAGGTCAGCAGACTGGCATTTGGACTTCCTTGCAATGCAAAGTCCTCTCTTGACCGGCACTATTTGCATAGTCATGGCAAGAATTATCGAATTGCTTCAAAAATCTGCTTGGAATTATTCGCATATGGGCTCGTTCTTATGCCATAAATTCTTAATCTACGGACACTTTTAACCTGATCAAGATTACTCTGCATTTGACCACATGGAAAGTGTGTTCGACGAGACTTGTAGTTGTGCTGGCCTTCTATTTCATATGCTTTAGCTGACCTGCACTTTCCGCGTCGGAGGTGTACTCGACTGGACTTTTAACTCAGCTTGCCTTACTTCGAATAGTCTCTTGATGACCTACACAGAGATATGCTCGACAGGACTTCTAATTAGGCATGCCTCCCTTTGCATAGTCTCTTGCTGACCTACACTTTCAAAAGATGAAGACAAGTCCAAGTTTGATTATATTGCAAGTGTGCTCAACAAGACTTGCAGTTGGAGTTGCGCCGATTTGCATAGTCTTTTGTTCACCTGCAGATCCACAAGACCAAGGCATATAGCTCTGCCTTGATTGTGTTCTTTGTGCTTGGTCTGGGCTTAAGACTTTATGAAATACTGTAACTCATTTTTATTTTATTTTTTGTGATTTTTTTTAACCGACTAAGTGTTTTTTTTTCTTTTTTTGTCTTTTTAGGGGTGACTGAGCTGAGAGCAAGACTCCAAGCTGTCTATGTAGCCGTAAGGGATCAAATCAATAAACATAATTTAAATAAGAAGTGATTTTGTTTGTGCCTTATGCAGTTTTAGCTCGTGTTGGCTAAAGCATTGGTGGCGCATTCTAGGCTCAAGCACAAGGGCTCCGCTCATGCAGCTTAGGGTTGTAATAAGGAGCTTGATTTACTATTTTGGGCTCGTACTAAGGAGTGTCAATTTAGGCTCACGAGGAGCATTGTGGTGCAGTTTATGCTCAATGCTGAAGAGCCTCAATCGTGCATTTTAGGCTCGTGCAGTTTAAGCTCATTCTACGGAGCTTTTATCATCCAATTTAGGCTCGTGCTCGTGCAATTTAGGCTCTTGTTGAGGAGCATCGATTGTGCAATTTAGGCTCGTGCTAAGGAGCATCAATGGTGCAGTTTATGGTCACGTTTAGGAGCTTTGATCGTGAAGTTTGGGCTCGTTTTGGGGATTGTCAATCGTGCAGTTTAAGCTCCCATTGAGAATTGTTTATCATGTAATTTATCTCATGTCGAGGAGCGTTGATCGTGCAGTGTAGTCTCGTGCTGAGGAGCTTTGATTTTGGACTTTTGTTTCGGCATAAAGCTTAATCAAATGAAGACGTTTTCTTTTTTTGGCTTGGAGACTTTATGGGAGGGCATACGCTAAATCTTTGATAAGGTTGCTTAAATTTGCTTTTTTTCATTCACTCAAGGCATCGAGCTTGATCAAATAAAGACTACTAGAAGTATAGTTGAAGAGCTTTAGAGCTTGACCTTCAAATGCATGATTTGATTTCAGCCTTCAATTCTGTTCTTGGAGCTTTGATCCTAATTCGGTGCTTGGGCTTCAGAATTTAATCTTCAAGCAGATTATATTATTTCAAGCATAAACCCAGGATTGAAGCTTAATCGGATGAAGACAACTTGAATTTATTTTTTTCCCTTTTATTTTCATTATTCTACCCAAGGGCCGCTAGAGTTTGATCTTGATCTGCCTCTATCACATCCCATGTAAAAAAAAAAAACCTTTTAGATTCGAAGGTGCTTCCAAAGGGATGTCGATTCCTTTGGTGATCTTTCAAGCATTGATGTGCCCAGCACTGGCCCTAGCGGACTCATTTTTTGGATAATGACAAGAAGTTGAAGGGGTTACAGGCCCAAAGGCGATGGAAATGTGGATCAATACCGGAAATTTCAACGCTGATTTTGGATCAGCCCCTATATATACTAACACATGCACAGACAGACGTTATCTTTCTATCATTTTTATATATCTATTAATCCTTTCTTGGTATTCTTTATTACATCAAACGTCAACACACAAGTTATTACTATTAATTACATTCTTGTTTAGAAGGTACTATTTTTATCACTCTATAAGTTGGTTTGAGTTTTTTATATGTCGCTAAAAGTCTTATAGCTGTTATGAAAGTTCGTTTTTAACGATTAAAAGTGGTAAAAAAATCATATAAAAGGTGAAAGCAGCGTTGAATTTATCAATGTAACTAAAATTTACACGAGAGATATATATATAGAGAGACAGTAGGGTTCACCTGGAAAGTTCCGTAGCAATCCCGTCTCCGCCCTGTGTTTTCATTTCCCAATTTTAGAATCTTTCACTTTTTTTGCTGCCCTCAGAGTCCTCCTTTTACCCTCGGAGTCCTCCTTAGAGATATCTCTCATCTCTTGGCTGAAGGGTTAAAATCAATAAAAATATGATCTCCTGTAAAAGATAATTGTATTATCTCAATACTTTTTTTAAATTTAACACTTCTCATCCTTTAGAACTTTTCTTACTTCTAGGCCCAAATAGACATTTGACCATTGACGCTCAAAATTTTGCGCCCACAATTGCCCCCTCATAATTTGGGCCTTTTGAATTAGCGAAAGGTCGAATCACGATGTCATGTGACAGTCATGAATTTTTTTCTTTTCCTTTGCTTCATTCTTGTTTAAGAGTATTCGAGACATTAATTCATATGCTCACGTGATAAACCGACTTATTTGAAATCAAAGTTAGACCGTCTTTCTCAAGATTTTCAACTTAGTGGGATTTTTTTTTTTTTTCTGAGCTGACTTTTATCCAGACCGCTTTTTTCAAGATTTTCACTCTAGCAAATTTATATATATTTTTTAATTTATGCAACCCAACTTTTACCTGAACCGTCTTCTTCAAGGTTTTTAACTTAGTGAGCTTTTTGTTTTTATCAAATTTTGTGCCATAGCTTGTAGTAGCTAGAAGGTCTATTTTAAGGTTTTAAGCCTAGATTTTTTTTTCTTTTTTTCTTGGGGGCCCTAACTTTTGCCTATTCGTCAAAGTTGTCAGCCTAGTGGACAAGTTTTTCATTTCCTTTAGTACCTTAACTATCTCCCAGCCACAAACAAGTTTTTTTTTTTTGGCAACTGAACTTTTGTCCAGATGACTGCCTCGTTAAAGGTTTTCAATCTACCAGGCTGGTGCTTGTATTAATGGAATTCTTGTTTACTTCAGGAGACCAAAAATCACCAAATGACATGGTAAAGTGCATTGTTTGGATCCAAAGTCAATATCTTCTATTTGGAATATGCTTGATAGTGTCCTAACGTAATTTTATTTGTCACAGCTGAGTCTTCCTGGACGAAGGAGAAGGAACGTCAATGTGCTAATGTGGTACCAAAATTTCTTTGATCTTTTTTTTTAGTGCACTCACCAAGGGAGAGCCTGGACAAATACAGAAGCACCTTCTGAATTTTTTATTTTTTTTCTTTGATCTTTTCCTGTGTTGTATGAGTTTTCTTTTTGTTTCATGATATCGCAAGATAGTCATAACCGTTCGAGAGATCCCATTTATCAATTAATGGTTCAGCCACGCAAATGTAGGTGTGCATATGTATATTTGGCACCGAAATGATTTATTTGGACCATCTTTTGTAACAACTCTCATCCACGTGCAGGGTTACTATATATGGAGTAGGTCATAAAACCTCCATGGTAAAGTACAAGAGCATTTTTATTATTAGCACAGACTTGCAAAAAGTATCTTGCACCAACTGTAGTTGTGTGCCAATTTTGTCAATCACAATCCGGTCCTTTTATAACTCTTGAATTTCGTAAGAACACATTCAAGCAACACAGTAGTCTTGAATTAATTTTTACTAATCTTTTGCAGTAAGAGAAAATTGTTTATTGTCATGTTCTTGAGGCATACTCGTTTCTTTTCTTTTGCAGCATGGGAAGATTGTTTATCGTCCCATCCCCGGATTTTGTTTGTATGTCTACAGTTATCAGGATCTGTTCTTCAACCTCATCGTCACGTTAGAAGAACTTAGGACATTTTCTTTCTTTGATTCAAGAGTGCTTTTTATATCATTTGTAGGACTATTTGATACCATATATTGGTATTTACCGCAAATTTATTAGCATCTGGTAATTCAAAGCAATCGTCAATTACCTTTTGGGCTTGCTCCCTGAAGATGAATCGCACGTTTGGTCTTTTGACTTTGGGCAAATAATCAAGCTCCTCTAAAGGCCTCCAACTATTTCTATTCTGAAAACGAGAACTTCGCTCTCCACTGTTTCTTTTAAAGCGGGGGACGTCTTTCCAATTGTAATCCCATTTTCAGTCTTTACAACAGGCACTCGAAGTGTTTGGGTTTCAAGAACCGCGGCCATCTCAACATTGTCACGGGTTCTATGCTTCACATGCCTTCTGCCGAGATGCATTTCTAGATCAGGAGCTTTAGGGCATAAGTCATTACAGCTGCCGAAGGTTTGTGGCATTAGATGTATAGAGAGCTCATTTGAAAAATTATTCAAGCGCTTGCGCACCACTTCATTGAAGGTTTGCGGCATTAGATGTTGTCGCCAGGGAAGGTAGGTTCGTGCCTACGTGGAGGTGCCACAAAGGCTGCAGTCCGAGTCAGCTTCCAAGTATGCAAAATGAGAGACAGCAAGGACGGAGTAAGGGCTGAGGGCAAGGCTCCCCAGACAAGACGCGAGGGCTGGCAGTGCTATGCAGGCAAGGCGAAGGCGAATAGAGCCGGCGACCGACTATCCAAGATAAGGTCAACGTCAAGGGTGCAGTGTCAAGAGTCCGATGTCAGGTGTCTGAATGTATTTCTCTCTCTAGAATTTCAGAGAGAATGAGTTTTAGAGAGAGAAAGTGAAAATGACAAATGAGAGAGTTCCTCTTTATGAAATCCAAGGTCCCCTATTTATAAGGAAAAGTGTGCCAGTATCATCAATGTGTCACCAGCTGACACGTGTCACCCCTGGGAGTGACACGTCACCAGGGGGTCCACAAATACCGGTTCTCCATTAGACTGCCAGTTCCCGAATTCGCATTGCCTTGCCCCACACAGCATCTCTTTACCTGTCTGAGAAGACTTAAAACACCATGACGGCGTGATCAGAGTAAGCCCGTTGCCCCAGTCACTGGTCCAAGCCCTTACTGAATCCCACAAGCCTGGCAGCGGTGGGGAAGACCCGATGCCCAGCTGTCAGGTGGACTAGGCGGGATGCCCTTCCGAAGACCTGCTCCTATCTCGGAGTGACCCGGGGGTCATAATCCTTAGGGGTGCCGACGCGAGCCCCCAGTGCCAGAGCACGTAGGCCAGTCACGCAGGCACCCTGGCGGAGATAATGTCCCAGAGGAGTCGCCTATCCCGTTGCGAGGGGTCCTCATGCCGGAGCACTACGAACGGAGCCCCCTGAAATAAAGACGGCGATAGCTTTATGGTAATGAGCCTATCCCGTGGCGGCAATGACTATAAGGTTGAGAGTCCATCCCGTTGCGAGAGCCGGAGCCCACCTGTGATTGTAACGGCGATGGCTTTAAGGTTGTGAGCCCATCCCGTGATGGCGATGACTATAAGGTTGAGAGTCCATCCCGCTGCGAGGGCCGAAGCCCCCCTGTGATTGTGACAGCGATGGCTTCAAGGTTGTGAGCGTATCCCGTGGCGGCGATGACTATAAGGTTGAGAGTCCATCCCGCTGCGAGGGCCGGAGCCCCCCTGTGATTGTGACGGCGATGGCTTCAAGGTTGTGAGCCCATCCCGTGGCGGCGATGACTATAAGGTTGAGAGTCCATCCCACTGCGAGGGTCGGAGCCCCCCTGTGATTGTGACTGCGATGGCTTCAAGGTTGTGAGCCCATCCCGTGGCGGTGATGACTATAAGGTTGAGAGTCCATCCCGCTACGAGGGTCGGAGCCCCCCTGTGATTGTGACGGCGATGGCTTCAAGGTTGTGAGCCCATCCCGTAGGGGCGATGACTATAAGGTTGAGAGTCCATCCCGTTGCGAGGGCCGGAGCCCCCCTGTGATTGTGACGGCGATGACTTCAAGGTTATGAGCCCATCCTGTGGCGGCGATGACTATAAGGTTGAGAGTTCAACCCGCTGCGAGGGCCGGAGCCCCCCTGTGATTGTGATGGCAATGGCTTCAAGGTTGTGAGCCCATCCTGTGGCGGCGATGACTATAAGGTTGAGACTCCATGCCGCTGCGAGGGCCGGAGCCCCCCTATGATGCTGAACACTCCGGAGAGTGGGTCGAAGCATGTTCCACGTCCATGGCGGGGGCGCATGTTGTGGTGAATAAGTGTGAGGCCTGTATCATGATTGTGGCGCATGGGCGCAGCGAAGAACGTCGTGGAGACAATACTTGGTGCCGGAGTACATGTCATGAGAGTGGTGCGGCAACGAACGTCGCATAGCAATACTTGGTGCCGGGGGCACATATCATGAAGATGGCGCACGGGCGCGGCGACGAACGTCGCGGAGCTATAGTTGTTGTCGAGGGCACGCATGATGAGAATGGCGCACGGGTGCTGCGACGAACGTCACGAAGCTATAGTTGGTGCCGGGGGCACATGTCATGGAAGTGGCGCACGGGAGCTGCGACGACTGTCACGAGACCATACCTGGTGCCGGGGCACATGTCATAGACGTGGCGAACGGGCCTGGTAAAGTAAGTGGCGCCCAGGGCACCGTAGAGTGACAGAGAGCATGGGGGCATGGCTGTATCAGCAGTGCGGCACAAGGGCACGGCGGAGTGAGTGGGCGATGAGGGTCGCGGAGCGATGTCCGGGCAACGGGGGTGGCGGAGTGACTTCCGGGCAACAGGGGTCGCGGGGTGATCTTGAGGACGGGGGCGACAAAGGTCGCAAAGACGGGGTGCGAGCCAGCGCGCGGGTGAGGGTCATTGCGGTGACTTATACGGGCGACAAAGGGCACTGTGCCATCGCAGTGATGAGTGAGCATTAGAGACCGTTGTGCGCGAATGAGAAGGAGAAAAAGGAGCGTCGGCGACTCCCAGGGACCAGGGTGGCAGACCCACCTTTTTCAGGGAGGTGGTCGACCCCTCCTTGAAGGAGGTCGCCGACCCCTCCTTGAAGGAGGTGGCCGACCCCCTCTTTAAGGAGGTGGCCGACCCTCCTTGAAGGAGGTGGCCGACCCCTCTTTAAGGAGGGTGGCCGACCCCCTTTTAAGGGAGGTGGCCGACCCCTTTGGGGAAGGCATGCCACGTTCTTGTAGATTTTCTAAGTGTTGGTGTCGTCGATGTCGTCGCATTGGCGATAGAATAAGTTTAGTAGCCCAGAAAGTCAACAAAAACAATGCACGTAACTTGTACGTGCGTGTATGTTTTGACTAGTTTGACAGCATTGAAAAATTGACCGTTGACTGGGTGACATGTCGACAGTGGTGAAAAGTTGACCGTTGGATAGGTGACATGTCATGCGAAAAATGGGACCTTTGGTGGGCCCTTGGGTGTGACTAGAATAGGTTAGCAAATAAGCCCCCTGCGTGGGGCGTGCATGGAGGGGCAACCTGAGCAGGCGCCACACACATAAACAGGAGGGGGAACTAAGAGCGGAAGGTAACACAAAAAGGATAAAGGGAAGGCGAAAGGAGGGGGAAGCAGATGAGGGGTCAAGATTTCATCGTGGCTCACCCTTATATAAGGAGAGGGAGGGGAGGGGGGAAGGCTCACAACGCCATTTGTGCCAAAAGAAAAGAGAGAGAGAAGAAAAGAGATGGTGAGAAAAGCGATGGAAGGGGCCGAGGGGTTGGCTGGGTCAGGGGGTTGGTGGGGAGCGGAGGTCGGCAGCGCAGCGCGGGGAGGGGGGTCAGCCAGTCGTGGTGGGTCGGCCGCCCGCAGTGAGTCTGTCAGCCGAGAGGGGTCGGCGGCGACGGATAAGGGAAAAGGGAAAATGGGAGAAGGGACTGAGCAGAGAAGAGAAGGAGCGTCGGCCGCGTTGGTGGGGTCAGCCACGCCGAGGGGGTCGGCCGCTCAAGGGGGGTCGTCCACGCCGAGGTGGTCGGCCACGCAAGGGGGGTCAGCCGCGCAAAGGGGGTCGGCCACCCCGAGTCTCCGACAAGCCCAAGTCTCAACCCCGTAGCCCAAAGCGACGCCAGCGGTGAAGAAAGCGAGACAGAAGATGTGGGCGAAACCGCGGGGGGCTACAGTGAGCACGTCACGACCACCGTAGAGTATGACGACCGCACCTGTGCCGGCGCCGCCGGTGGATGAGGCCACACCAGCAACGGGCGGCGAGGTGGGAGTGCCATTGACTTTTGCCGACAGGGGGAAAATGTCATACAATCCGAAGCCGGACAAGACCAACACATTATTGGGGGTGAGGGGAGTAGTACCGTGTGTACCGGACCGGGAGCTGTGGAGGGAGTTGGCTATCCGAGTCAGACGGGGCATTTACAACACCGTAGGGTGGTCCGTCGATGGGAGAGGAGCCACGGCTGCCGTCACCGTATCTACGCGCGCCGAGTTGGGAGGAGGCACCTGTGATGTCACCGAGGTATGTACCAGCATTGTTGATCAAGAGAGAGGACATACCTTTGTTGCCTGTGGTGTTCAAGGGCCATAGTTCGATGCCGATAGGGTGGGACTTTTGGTGCGAGCATATGGTGGAGACGCCGAGGAGGGCACAGGTGTTGCAGGCACTGGGGTTGCTGCCAGCGATCGAGATTACGGCTAGGGGACTGGAGTTTTATAGGGACACTCCAGGGATGGCCTGATTGCTGGCGAGATGGAGCACACAGTCGCATACATTCGTGACCGAGTTCGGAGAGATCGGGCCGACGTTACTCGATGTGCTGATGTTGACGGGGCTGCTGATACACGGGGAGGTGGACGCACAGGTGTGCCGATTGAGTGGGAGGAACGACTGTTGCTGACACAACTTCTGGACATCCTGGCTGAGACGAAGAAGCATCGAAAGAGGACGTACGGGGGGTGGCTTTGCCAGTTCTACGGTACGCCGCAGGCGAGGATAGGTTAGAGGTTGGGTAGTGCCACCCATTTCGTGATGGGGCAGTATTACGGCAGTGATCGATACGAGTTGGTGGCATTCTTGGCTATGTTCCTATCGAGGTAAGCTTTGGCATTGTCATGAGATTGTATTCATGGATATGTATTGTGTCATGCTTGCCCTGTAGAACGTCAAACTGATATATATATATATATATATATATATATATATATATATATATATATATATATATATATATATATATATATGGGAGCTGATCCATTGATAGCGCTAGTAAAATGGAGTATTTGCTAGCGCGATCTGGGCCGTCCATCCTGAAAGATGGACGGTCCAGATTGCGCCTTTTTCGAAAACTGTCAGTCGTCCGCGACACTATGTCGCGAACGGATTTTTTTACCTTTTTGCCCCTCCACCCGTCCGCTACATTGTATCGCGGACGACTGACTGGCCCTGACGCATGTCAAAAAAAAATAGTCCGCGACACAATATCGCGGACGACATTTTTTACCTTTTTGCCCATCCATGCCGTCCGCGACATAGTATCGCGGACGAATGACAGGCCCACACATGTGTGGTATGACTTTTCTGTGTCATTAATGTGTCCGCAAGGGAGCGAAAAAGAGAAGACTAGTCCGCTACATAATGTAGCGGACTAGTCTTCTCTTTTCCCTCCCTTCTCTCATTCTGACTTCTTCTTTTTCTCTCTCTTCTTACTTTGATCCTGATGAACAAATCTTCATGAAGTTCGTTGGCAACAGATTGCCATTGGTAAAAAAGACTCCAAAACGAGCACACTCAATTAGCACATCCACCTGCAGGCTGGAACCGTTCATGAAATTGGCTGGCAACAGATTGCCATTTTGTTCTAGGGTCTTCAACCTCCTCCATTTCTATCACCCTTTATCAAAAACGAAAAGATTTAAAAAAAAAACTTAATTTCTCAAACCCATGACAACCAGATCAAAGCACATCATAACTATTTGAAGTGGCAAGATAGAAAGAGAAGGAAGAGTTTTCAAATGGTTGTGGCCTCGATCGCCACTCGCACGCTCATAAGGGAGAGAGAGAAGATGAGAGATAGGGGAAAGATCGTTGTGTCCTTGATCGCCGGACACGGGAGGTGCTGTCCAACTACCCCGAAGGAACCACCGTCTTGAAGGAGCTCATCCAGAAGAGAGAAGATGAGAGATGAGGGGGAAAGAGAAAATAAAAGTTGGTTGTCTTTTTTCCAGAGCTGACAACACAGATGTCTCTTTTCGAGAAAGTAAAATAGTCCGCTACATAATGTAGCGGACGGTATTTTTGTTAAAAAACGTCCGCTACATTATGTAGCGGACGAACTTAAAAAAATGTAAAAGAAGATTTGGACCGTCCGCGATACAATGTAGCGGACGGGTGGAGGGGCAAAAAGGTAAAAAAATCCGTCCGCGACATAGTGTTGCGGACGACTGACAGTTTTCGAAAAAGGCGCGATGTGGACCGTCCATCTTTCAGGATGGACGGCCCAGATCGCGCTAGCAAATACTCCATTTTGCTAGCGCTATCAACGGATCATCTCCATATATATATATATATATAGGGGACCGATCCACATCTACCGGTGGAGAAATAACAATTTCTCCACCGAACCGCAGGTAAGAGCAGCGGTTGGCCACGTGGCGCAAAAAGGGACGAAAAGGGACGAAAAAGGACGAAAATAATATGAGAAATTCACGAAAATATCACGAGAAAATGAAAAACTCGTGAGAAAATGGTGGCAATAATGCCCAACCGCAACTCCTACATGCGGTTGGCATTATTGCCTTCCGTGACCCCACCCCCCTTGCCCCCCCCACACGTCACCCCCCTTGCGCGTCACCCCCCTTGCCCCCCACCCCGTGGCCCCCACCCTATGTCCTTTTCCCCCACCCGTGAACCCCCTCGTGAACCCCCTCTTCCCCCACGTGTCATTACCACCCTACCCCCCACCCCCACGTGTCATTCCCCCCTCCCCCTCCCTGCTGTTCACTCACGGTTCTTCCCTTCCTCTCTCACTTTTCTCTCTATAAAATCCCTCCTCCCCGAATCATTTTTTCCACCCTCCTCATTCTCCCTATCTCACCTACATACAAACAAAAAAAATTTACGCTAGAAGATCGGTGGATAACCGCTAAAGATCGGTGGATTTTTCTTGAAATATATCAAGTTAAAACAAGTAAGTATTTTTCAATTTGTTCATACCAATTGATTGTTTAAATTGTGTTACGCTTAAATTGTTCTTACAATAGTCTAAAATTCGTGTTTACGGCGTCAAAATTACGTTTTGACAAATCGGGGTATTACATTCGAAAAATTCCAAAATAGCGATTTTTTAGGGCGTCAGAAATAGAATTTTTTACGAATTTATAAAAAATAGCTAGAGCTAGATTTTGCCAAAATACGAAACAGAGACCCTAGTTATTTTCAAAAGATCTGTATCAGGTAAAAATTTCAGATTTTTCCAAAGACTGGAAAGGGGTTAACTGATACACGCAACCTTGTAACTTTGCAGTGTAATTTAAAATATCAAGCCAGCGCGATTTCGCGCGAAACTTTTATGAGAACCCTAGGGTGTTGGGAAGTTCCATTCCCCAGGAATTCGGGCCATTCCGAAGCCGTTAGCTAATTTTTTGGCCGAACGGGCTTTTAAGCGCTCGATCCGGACACCGGTTCGAGATTTTTAGGCGAAAAATCCGTAAAATACTTTTTAGATCAAGAATGAACTCAGAAAGCTTAAAATAGCATTTTAAAGCACTTTTGATATTTTCTGAAGCCAGGGGGTATTTTGGTAATTTGCCACCCCGAGAGGGGTATTTTGGTAATTTTCCCGAAAAAGTTTTTCAACGGACTTTTAAGTCCAGAAATGTAAGTAAAACGCCTGAAATGTTGTTTTGCAGCTGATTGCGGGGCGTAATTGTCGCTAAAGGTGAAAACTTAATTAGACAGTTTTTTCACGAATTTATAAAAAATAGCTAGAGCTAGATTTTGCCAAAATACAAAACAAAGACCCTAGTTATTTTCAAAAGATCTGTATCAGGTAAAAATTTCAGATTTTTACAAAGACTAGAAAGGGGTTAACTGATACGCGCAACCTTGTAACTTTGCAGTGTAATTTAAAATATCAAGACAGCGCGATTTCGTGCGAAACTTTTATGAGAACCCTAGGGTGTTGGGAAGTTCCATTCCCCAGGAATTCGGGCCATTCCGAAGCCGTTAGCTAATTTTTTGGCCGAACGGGCTTTTAAGCGCTCGATCCGGACACCGGTTCGGGATTTTTAGGCGAAAAATCCGTAAAATACGTTTTAGATCAAGAATGAACTCAGGAAGCTTAAAATAGCTTTTTAAAGCACTTTTGATATTTTCTGAAGCCAGGGGGCATTTTGGTAATTTGCCCCCCGCGAGGGGTGTTTTGGTAATTTTCCCGAAAAAAAGTTTTTCGGTCCAGAAATGTAAGTAAAACACCTGAAAGGTTGTTTTGAAGCTGGTTTGATGGGCGTTAGGGTGACAATGAACCCCCGGGGGCTATTTTGCTAATTTTACATTACACAAATTTGTGCTTAAAATAACTTTTAGTTCAGGAAAGGGTGTGAGACACCTGAAAAGTTATTTTAAAGAGTGAATTCAGGAAGCTTAAAATCCCATTTCAAAGCACTTTTCAGATTTTTTTTGTCAAGGGGCATTTTGGTAATTCGCATCCCCGATAGGGGTATTTTCGTAAATTTGCAGCGTTAAGTTTTTCAAAGGATTTCTTAGTCCAGAAATGTAAGCAAAGCACCTGAAAGGTTGTTTTGAAGCTGATTTGGGGCGTTAGGGTGATAATGAACCCCCGGAGGCATTTCGGTAATTTGCCGCTCATCGGGGGCTATTTTGCTAATTTTACATTATACCAAATTTCCCGAAAGACGGTGGTTTAAATAAATTTTATTCTTCTTTTATTTAAATTTATGACTTGTTGAGAATGATATAATTTTTATTTTTTAGATTACAGTATAAATATGGATGCAACTGGAGGAAATAATTTTTGTGAAGGTTCTGATCCACCTTACGTTGGTCAAGTTTTTCAAGCACTGGACGAAGTTGAAGCATACTATAGAGCATATTCGAAAACGATAGGTTTCGGTATTAGAACTAAGACGACTAGAAAACGGGCGAATACAGATCAAATTTGTGCAAGACTATTTGAGTGTCATAGAGGAGCACCGCATGTAACTCCGGTCGTTCGGATCAGTGACGAAGGGACAACAAGACAAAGAAAACGGGACACATTTCCGGGTACCGGCTGCAAGGCCCATGTGTATGCAGTACACCGAAAAAATGAAAACCATTGGGTTGTCACAGGAGTGGAGTTGAGCCATAATCATCAGTTGATGACCCCCAGTAAGATTGGTCAAATTCATCAACACCGAGAAATAAGCGCGGCACACAGACAACTAATTTTTACAATGGCCGAGGCTAAAATTCCACCTTCTAAGATGATGGGGGTTTTCTCAAGCCAGGTGGGGGGATTGACAAGTTGAGTTTCAACGAAGTAGACCTTCGAAATGAACTTCGTGCTCAGAGGAGAGAGTCTTTCGGTAAGAGTGATTCTCAAACTACACTTGATCTCTTCAGGTCCCTTCAGAGTGAGAATTCTGGATTTTTTTACAGTCTCCAACTGGATGATGAGAACCGCATTAGTACTATATTTTGGGCGGACCCCCGTTCTAGAGCTGCTTACCAAAATTTTGGGGATGTTGTGACGTTTGACACCACATACCGCACCAATAAGTACTCTATGCCTTTTGCTCCGTTCACCGGGGTGAACCACCACTATCAGTCAATCTCGTTTGGCTTTGCCCTGCTTAGGGATGAGACGGAGGAGTCATTTACGTGGTTATTTGAAACGTGGCTTCAAGCAATGTATCATATTCCTCCAAAGACCATCATCACCGACCAAGATCTGGCAATGAAAAATGCAATCGCTAAGGTCCTTCCAGATACTCACCATGGCCTGTGCACATGGCACATAAGCAACAAATATCCCGAACGGCTTCACCATGTATATGCAAACCATCCGTCATTCAAGACTGACTTTAATACATGTGTGAAGAAATCGTTGACGGTAGACGTGTTCGAGGAGAGGTGGGCCACGTTAATGGATACTTACTATTTGCACAATCACGAATGGTTACAATCGTTGTATGAGATCAAGACACAGTGGGTCGGTGCCTACACCAAGAAGTTTTTTGCAGCCGGAATGACTACGACCTCGAGAAGCGAAGCTATGAATTCATTCTTTGATGGGTACGTAGGCCAGTCTTCAAGTATAGCGGAGTTCGTACTAGAGATGCAGAAAGCCGTTGACAGGCAATTGTACCGTGAGAGAGAAGCCGACGCGGCTACAGTTTGCAAAGAAAGAGCTATACTACTTTATTCACCTTTAGAGGCTCATGCGGCTCAAGTCTATACCAAGGAAATGTTTCGACAGTTTCAAGAGGAACTACTAAAGTCGAATCAATATGGCATGACAAAGTTGCACGAGTATTCCACCAGAGATATCAAGGTTTATGCTTTGACAAATGTGACGAACTTCGCCAATCCGTGCTCTTCGTCGGCTCCGAGGACCAGACGACATTTTACCGTAGCAGTTTGTAAGGACACCGGGTTGGTTAATTGCAACTGTCAACTGTTTGAGCATAAAGGTATACTTTGTCGACACGCGTTGAGGGTTTTGAGCGCCAAGAATGCTAGTGAAATCCCTCCACCGTATATCTTGGAACGGTGGACGAAGGAAGCCAACAGAGTCCACGGTCACATTCCTTACGTGCCCAATGTTTCAGTTGATTTCGAGCAATCTGAGACGCTGCGATATAATCACCTTTGTAACATCATGCACGGTTTATCAATGGATGCAGCGTCGACATTTGATGGGTACAGGTATCAAGTTGAAGCAGCCGCACGGGATAAGGCTAAGCATGCACAGTTTAGGATGGCATTACCAGAAACTGTGGACACTCCGACTACTCCAGGCGGTAGATTCAATCGAGCCAAACAGCCAGTCATTGACGGCACTGACCTACAAGGTGAGGAGGACGACATTTTTGATCCAATTATTTCTCAAACAAAAGGGCGAAAACGAGCAATACGCATGAAGAATCCGATTGAAGAAGCAACGGGTCAAAAAAAATTACGAAAGTGTGCGTTGTGTAATAAGATGACTGATCATGACAAGAGAAACCATTATAAAGTGTTAGGTATCGAACCTGGCAGTATGGTCGAGGAGGACGATGATGAGGAAGAGTGTTAGGGTTAATGTTTCAGTTGTATAAATTGAACTTTTATAATGTTTAAATTTGTGATTTGGTTTGTGCAATCTTTAATTTGTGATTTGGTTTGTGGATTATTGATATTTTTGGTAACTCCGTTTTCGGGCACACTTTAGGCCCCAATTGATAGCTTCCGAAAAAAGTTGTAATTTTTTTGTCACTTTTTTTCCGCTCATTGCACTTCAGGCACGCTAGTTAGCCCATTTGTAAGACTTTCGGCGAAAAACGAGACACATTAATTTTTGAGTTTTCCTAGGAAGGGCCTATTCGGGCACACTTTAGGCCCCAATTGATAGCTTCCGAAAAAAGTTGTAATTTTTTTTGTCACTTTTTTTCCGCTCATTGCACTTCAGGCACGCTAGTTAGCCCATTTGTAAGACTTTCGGCGAAAAACGAGACACATTAATTTTTGAGTTTTCCTAGGAAGGGCCTATTCGGGCACACTTTAGGCCCCATTTGATAGCTTCCGAAAAAGTTGTAATTTTTTTTGTCACTTTTTTTCCGCTCATTGCACTTCAGGCACGCTAGTTAGCCCATTTGTAAGACTTTCGGCGAAAAACGAGACACATTAATTTTTGAGTTTTCCTAGGAAGGGCCTATTCGGGCACACTTTAGGCCCCATTTGATAGCTTCCGAAAAAAGTTGTAATTTTTTTGTCACTTTTTTTCCGCTCATTGCACTTCAGGCACGCTAGTTAGCCCATTTGTAAGACTTTCGGCGAAAAACGAGACACATTAATTTTTGAGTTTTCCTAGGAAGGGCCTTCAGGCACGCTAGTTAGCCCATTTGTAAGACTTTCGGCGAAAAACGAGACACATTATTTTTTGAGTTTTCCTAGGAAGGGCCTATTCGGGCACACTTTAGGCCCATTTGATAGCTTCCAAAAAGTTGTAATTTTTTTTGTCACTTTTTTTTCGCTCATTGCACTTCAGGCACGCTAGTTAGCCCATTTGTAAGACTTTCGGCAAAAAACGAGACACATTAATTTTTGAGTTTTCCTAGGAAGGGCCTATTCGGGCACACTTTAGCCCATTTGATAGCTTCAAAAAAGGTGTAATTTTTTTTGTCACTTTTTTTCGAATGCCGTCATATGAAAGGTATATTCGCGCACATTTTAGCGCCAAATTCATAGCATGCGAAAAATTATGTACATTTCTTTTTGGTACAGTTTTTTGTAACATCACAGCAGCTAGCCACGCACGTCAGGATAATGGTAATGAAGGCGTCTAGCTTCATTCTTTTTCAGCTCCCAGGCTATCCTATACCTAAACGTCAAGGCATCCTTCCTAGTCCACGAGGAGTGTTTGAGCACTTCCGAGCGAGCAATGTAGTCCATGTACTTGAGGACGTAAATCCCGCAATCGTGACCGTTATATTGCTTTGGTCGGTCCTTTATCATCACGACCGTCCAAGGGTCACCCTGTGGCCGTCCGCATGCTAGCGAGAGGACAGTAGTCTGCATCCAACAATAAAAACGAGAATCAAGCCTATGAGACAAGAACAATATACTATGAGCCAAGGTCAAAAAATAAATACTAACCACTAAAGTGATGTACTCGTTGTACATCTGTGCCAGCAGCTGTCCAGGCTCGTCCTCCCTTAGGCTATCGTATATGTGAACCGTTCTGAACGCTGGATGGAGAACTAATAGGAACCAGTGGTTTGCATGATGACAGGGTATCATGATAAGGTTCGCATCAGCAGCGGGACATTGATAGTCTGCGTTCATCATGCCTAACACGTTTCGACCTGGTTTCCACTTACTCCTGCCGCCCCCTCGCCTCCATTCTGTGAATTCTCTCACCGTTAATTCCACAAAATGAGTGGGATACATGTTAAGCTTCAAATATTCAGAACGGTTAAAACGTTGCTCTCTAATCCGGAGCAGTTCTATGTAAGCGTTCATGACAAAATTTGAAAGATCTGTCTCCGGCGCCAACGTTCTGATATCCTCATGACCTAGGAATGTCGCAAGGGGAAAGTCTGCTGAATTGACAGGCTCATGCCCGAAGTAGTGCCGGTCGATCCAAGCCATCTTGTCCGACCTCAATGGCTTCGTCGCTTGTCCTTTGTCCGACCGAAAGCTTGGGCGCGAGGCCTGGATTCCTACTTGGGGAACCTGACTCTGGCACTGAGAGTCGTATGCGTCAGGAGGCAAGCGACTATACGGCTCCCACACCTGACTCTGGGGCTGATAGTCGTACGCGTCAGGAGGAGGGCGACCAGACGGCTCCCACACCTGACTCTGGGGCTGATAGTTGTACGCGTCAGGAAGAGGGCGACCAGACGACTCCCACACCTGACTCTGGGGCTGATAGTCGTACGCTTCAGGACAAGGGCGACTAGACGGCTCCCCTTCGTAACCCCGGTACGCAAGACTAAAGTTTTGAACTTCAGTCTTGTACTTCTCAATGGACCTCTTGAGATTGTCAGGAGCCTGCGCGACAAACCAGTCAAACGACTCCAGCTGCTTGAACACCTCAATGCCCTGGTCAACCTAAAAAACATGCATAGAAAATATGGCTAATCATATTTGACAAATGGTCGATAAGGTGCGCAAATAAATTATCAAACAACACTAGCATGACTTACAATGGCCAATGCCCAGAACTGGTCATAGACCTCACGTGGCGCGTACGATGTCTTCTTCACCTGGGAAGGGCGATTCACCCTCGTGCGCGTCACCCTGAGAAACCACTGTAAGTATTCCTCAGTACTAATGCCGTCGTGCTTCAGCGATACAAGGCTATCATACGTTTCCTGCCAGGTATTCCACTGGTGCACCTCGTCACCCAACAAAATCAAGGCATCAGCCACCTCGAAGTTCGGCCCTCGACCACCCCTGTATGGCCGCATGTCTACAGCGGGTTTTGGTATCCCTTGTGGACAGCCAGCTTGCTTCATAGCTCGATCGGGCATCTGAAACTCACATTCTTCGAAGTGAATGAGCGGCACCCGAACCAAACCTGCCAGCACGTACGACACCGGAAGTTGCCAACACCACTCATCCAACAGATGCATCACCTTGCCATATGGCTGCCACGTCACCTGGGATGCATCTAGTATCTCTAGTTCCCCCCGATAGAACTTTAGATGGTGGTGAGGGTCTACCCGTCTCCTCCTCCGGTTGGTCGTAGGCCCCCAGGCCCACACCCTAGGCCACGTCTCATCGGAATCTACCAACGGTTGTGGACGACCCATGGGTAGCCTCTCGTAAGACCAAACCTGTGAATGCAAACATTATATGGAATTAGTAATTAATCCCGAATATATTGACTAAGGATCCTACCAAGAAAATAAATGCTCATACCTGTAATAGAGTCAGGCAGGCGGCAATGGACTTGGCACCGTTTCTCGTAGCCTTATGCAGTGCTCGATATAGGTGCGCAAGGACAGCTGAACCCCACGAATAGGAGTATACCTCCTCAAGATCCTCCAAGAACACCATATACTTCGGATGCACCGTGTTTTTCGAATGCGTCGGAAGTAATATAGCTCCAATAATATACAGAAGGAATGCCTTCGTATACGTCACGAAATCTTGAGGAGTGTAT
>JAVXUP010004969.1:0-23877 GCA_033070095.1 Escallonia herrerae | reverse complement strand
ACCTCCGTAAAATACTTTTTATGTCAAGAATGAATTCAGGAAGCCTCAAGTAGCATTTCGAAGCACTTTTGATATTTTTTTATGCCAGGGGGCATTTCGGTAATTCGCCGCCCCGAGAGGGGTATTTCGGTAATTTTACAGTGCTAAGTTTTTTGACGGACTTTTTAGTCCAGAAATATAATTACAAAACCTGAAATGTTGTTTTGAAGCTGACGTGGCGCGCGTAGGGGTGTTTTGGTAATTTTCCCGCGCCAAGGGGTGTTTTGGTAATTTTCCCGTGCCAAGTTTTTCAAACGACTTTTTAGTCCAGAAATGTAAGTAAACCACCTGAAATGTTGTTTTGAAGCTGGTTCGGGGGCGTTGGGGTGATAGTGAACGCTCAGGGGCATTTCGGTAATTTGCCGCTGATCGGGGGCTATTTTGCTAGGAAGGATCCAGCTTAAAATTCATACCTTAAAATAACTTTTAGTTCAGGAAAGGGTGTGAGACACCCGAAAACTTATTTTGTTCCAGATGTTCTGAACCTTGTGACGCACCGGCGATGACTGCCAGGGGATATTTTGCATAAGTAGCGGGTGTTTTGGTAACTGCCCCCCTTTAAAATTTTTCCTGATATATTTGGTATATAATTGACGTAATACATTTAAAAACTTGACTTTAAAGCGGTTTTGAGGTGTTGGAGGTGTAGGGGCCATCGGGCTATATATTGCTATATAACCACGTTGGCGCTAAATTCAGTGGGAACTAGCGTAATTAAGCGTTCGGAGTGGTGGGAATTGAGGATTTGTTTTAATACATTGAAATAATGACTATTGCTAATGTGTTGGTAAGCTAGGTTAAAGATCCAGTTATAGTTTTGGAATGTAAATATTATGGATATTATGGACGCTAAGTTGGTTTATAATTATATTTTGTTCTTAAAGGTATGAATTTCAGCTCTGGACCTCATGATACATCAATCCTATACGATGACGATGACCACGTCGCGAGGCACGTATTTGACGGTGTCGATAGGGGTGTTTTGGAAACAATTCAAAACACAAGGCACCTTGAAGAGTGGGTACTAAACGAGGAACAAATACAGCTATTACACCGTCAAAATTTAACCCTGTTCACCGATCCCGGGAAATGGTCTCGACACGACGATTGCCTTATATCCGCTCTAGTTGAACGATGGAGGAGCGAGACGAACTCATTTCACTTCCGGTTTGGTGAAATGACTGTTACGTTAGAGGACGTCGGATTTATACTTGGAATCCCATGTCACGGCAGACCCGTTACTTTGAACGTGCCGTCTGCATCCATAGCGAATATGGCTATGCAGTATTTCCGGGAATTCCAAGGGCAGCGCTTACAACAAACGGCGTCAAGCTTAAATGGCTGAGAGAGCAGTACGGCGTGCTACCGGATGAATACACTCCTCAAGATTTCGTGACGTATACGAAGGCATTCCTTCTGTATATTATTGGAGCTATATTACTTCCGACGCATTCGAAAAACACGGTGCATCCGAAGTATATGGTGTTCTTGGAGGAT
Source organism: Escallonia herrerae (assembly GCA_033070095.1). Taxonomy (NCBI): domain Eukaryota; kingdom Viridiplantae; phylum Streptophyta; class Magnoliopsida; order Escalloniales; family Escalloniaceae; genus Escallonia; species Escallonia herrerae. The sequence continues at coordinate 22,341 of JAVXUP010004969.1, read as the reverse complement.
CTTGAGGAGGTATACTCCTATTCGTGGGGTTCAGCTGTCCTTGCGCACCTATATCGAGCACTGCATAAGGCTACGAGAAACGGTGCCAAGTCCATTGCCGCCTGCCTGACTCTATTACAGGTATGAGCATTTATTTTCTTGGTAGGATCCTTAGTCAATATATTCGGGATTAATTACTAATTCCATATAATGTTTGCATTCACAGGTTTGGTCTTACGAGAGGCTACCCATGGGTCGTCCACAACCGTTGGTAGATTCCGATGAGACGTGGCCTAGGGTGTGGGCCTGGGGGCCTACGACCAACCGGAGGTTGAGACGGGTAGACCCTCACCACCATCTAAAGTTCTATCGGGGGAACTAGAGATACTAGATGCATCCCAGGTGACGTGGCAGCCATATGGCAAGGTGATGCATCTGTTGGATGAGTGGTGTTGGCAACTTCCGGTGTCGTACGTGCTGGCAGGTTTGGTTCGGGTGCCGCTCATTCACTTCGAAGAATGTGAGTTTCAGATGCCCGATCGAGCTATGAAGCAAGCTGGCTGTCCACAAGGGATACCAAAACCCGCTGTAGACATGCGGCCATACAGGGGTGGTCGAGGGCCGAACTTCGAGGTGGCTGATGCCTTGATTTTGTTGGGTGACGAGGTGCACCAGTGGAATACCTGGCAGGAAACGTATGATAGCCTTGTATCGCTGAAGCACGACGGCATTAGTACTGAGGAATACTTACAGTGGTTTCTCAGGGTGACGCGCACGAGGGTGAATCGCCCTTCCCAGGTGAAGAAGACATCGTACGCGCCACGTGAGGTCTATGACCAGTTCTGGGCATTGGCCATTGTAAGTCATGCTAGTGTTGTTTGATAATTTATTTGCGCACCTTATCGACCATTTGTCAAATATGATTAGCCATATTTTCTATGCATGTTTTTTAGGTTGACCAGGGCATTGAGGTGTTCAAGCAGCTGGAGTCGTTTGACTGGTTTGTCGCGCAGGCTCCTGACAATCTCAAGAGGTCCATTGAGAAGTACAAGACTGAAGTTCAAAACTTTAGTCTTGCGTACCGGGGTTACGAAGGGGAGCCGTCTAGTCGCCCTCGTCCTGAAGCGTACGACTATCAGCCCCAGAGTCAGGTGTGGGAGTCGTCCGGTCGCCCTCTTCCTGACGCGTACAACTATCAGCCCCAGAGTCAGGTGTGGGAGCCGTCTGGTCGCCCTCCTCCTGACGCGTACGACTATCAGCCCCAGAGTCAGGTATGGGAGCCATATAGTCGCTTGCCTCCAAACGCATACGACTCTCAGTGCCAGAGTCAGGTTCCCCAAGTAGGAATCCAGGCCTCGCGCCCAAGCTTTCAGTCGGACAAAGGACAAGCGACGAAGCCATTGAGGTCGGACAAGATGGCTTGGATCGACCGGCACTACTTCGGGCATGAGCCTGTCAATTCAGCAGACTTTCCCCTTGCGACATTCCTAGGTCATGAGGATATCAGAACGTTGGCGCCGGAGACAGATCTTTCAAATTTTGTCATGAACGCTTACATAGAACTGCTCCGGATTAGAGAGCAACGTTTTAACCGTTCTGAATATCTGAAGCTTAACATGTATCCCACTCATTTTGTGGAATTAACGGTGAGAGAATTCACAGAATGGAGGCGAGGGGGCGGCAGGAGTAAGTGGAAACCAGGTCGAAACGTGTTAGGCATGATGAACGCAGACTATCAATGTCCCGCTGCTGATGCGAACCTTATCATGATACCCTGTCATCATGCAAACCACTGGTTCCTATTACTTCTCCATCCAGCGTTCAGAACGGTTCACATATACGATAGCCTAAGGGAGGACGAGCCTGGACAGCTGCTGGCACAGATGTACAACGAGTACATCACTTTAGTGGTTAGTATTTATTTTTTGACCTTGGCTCATAGTATATTGTTCTTGTCTCATAGGCTTGATTCTCGTTTTTATTGTTGGATGCAGACTACTGTCCTCTCGCTAGCATGCGGACGGCCACAGGGTGACCCTTGGACGGTCGTGATGATAAAGGACCGACCAAAGCAATATAACGGTCACGATTGCGGGATTTACGTCCTCAAGTACATGGACTACATTGCTCGCTCGGAAGTGCTCAAACACTCCTCGTGGACTAGGAAGGATGCCTTGACGTTTAGGTATAGGATAGCCTGGGAGCTGAAAAAGAATGAAGCTAGACGCCTTCATTACCATTATCCTGACGTGCGTGGCTAGCTGCTGTGATGTTACAAAAAACTGTACCAAAAAGAAATGTACATAATTTTTCGCATGCTATGAATTTGGCGCTAAAATGTGCGCGAATATACCTTTCATATGACGGCATTCGAAAAAAAGTGACAAAAAAAATTACAACTTTTTTCAGAAGCTATCAAATGGGGCCTAAAGTGTGCCCGAATAGGCCCTTCCTAGGAAAACTCAAAAATTAATGTGTCTCGTTTTTCGCCGAAAGTCTTACAAATGGGCTAACTAGCGTGCCTGAAGTGCAATGAGCGGAAAAAAAGTGACAAAAAAAATTACAACTTTTTTCGGAAGCTATCAAATGGGGCCTAAAGTGTGCCCGAATAGGCCCTTCCTAGGAAAACTCAAAAATTAATGTGTCTCGTTTTTCGCCGAAAGTCTTACAAATGGGCTAACTAGCGTGCCTGAAGTGCAATGAGCGAAAAAAAAGTGACAAAAAAATTACAACTTTTTTCGAAAGCTATCAAATGGGGCCTAAAGTGTGCCCGAAAACGGAGTTACCAAAACTATCAATAATCCACAAACCAAATCACAAATTAAAGATTGCACAAACCAAATCACAAATTTAAACATTATATAAGTTCAATTTATACAACTGAAACATTAACCCTAACACTCTTCCTCATCATCGTCCTCCTCGACCATACTGTCAGGTTCGATACCTAACACTTTATAATGGTTTCTCTTGTCATGATCAGTCATCTTGTTACACAACGCACACTTTCGTAATTTTTTTTGACCCGTTGCTTCTTCAATCGGATTCTTCATGCGTATTGCTCGTTTTCGCCCTTTTGTTTGAGAAATAATTGGATCAAAAATGTCGTCGTCCTCACCTTGTAGGTCAGCGCCGTCAATGACTGGCTGTTTGGCTCGATTGAATCTACCGCCTGGAGTTGTCCGAGTAGTCGGAGTGTCCACAGTTTCTGGTAATGCCCTCCTAAACTGTGCATGCTTAGCCTTATCCCGTGCGGCTGCTTCAACTTGATACCTGTACCCATCAAATGTCGACGCTGCATCCATTGATAAACCGTGCATGATGTTACAAAGGTGATTATATCGCAGCGTCTCAGATTGCTCGAAATCAGCTGAAACATTGGGCACGTAAGGAATGTGACCGTGGACTCTGTTGGCTTCCTTCGTCCACCGTTCCAAGATATACGGTGGAGGGATTTCACTAGCATTCTTGGCGCTCAAAACCCTCAACGCGTGTCGACAAAGTATACCTTTATGCTCAAACAGTTGACAGTTGCAATTAACCAACCCGGTGTCCTTACAAACTGCTACGGTAAAATGTCGTCTGGTCCTCGGAGCCGACGAAGAGCACGGATTGGCGAAGTTCGTCACATTTGTCAAAGCATAAACCTTGATATCTCTGGTGGAATACTCGTGCAACTTTGTCATGCCATATTGATTCGACTTTAGTAGTTCCTCTTGAAACTGTCGAAACATTTCCTTGGTATAGACTTGAGCCGCATGAGCCTCTAAAGGTGAATAAAGTAGTATAGCTCTTTCTTTGCAAACTGTAGCCGCGTCGGCTTCTCTCTCACGGTACAATTGCCTGTCAACGGCTTTCTGCATCTCTAGTACGAACTCCGCTATACTTGAAGACTGGCCTACGTACCCATCAAAGAATGAATTCATAGCTTCGCTTCTCGAGGTCGTAGTCATTCCGGCTGCAAAAAACTTCTTGGTGTAGGCACCGACCCACTGTGTCTTGATCTCATACAACGATTGTAACCATTCGTGATTGTGCAAATAGTAAGTATCCATTAACGTGGCCCACCTCTCCTCGAACACGTATACCGTCAACGATTTCTTCACACATGTATTAAAGTCAGTCTTGAATGACGGATGGTTTGCATATACATGGTGAAGCCGTTCGGGATATTTGTTGCTTATGTGCCATGTGCACAGGCCATGGTGAGTATCTGGAAGGACCTTAGCGATTGCATTTTTCATTGCCAGATCTTGGTCGGTGATGATGGTCTTTGGAGGAATATGATACATTGCTTGAAGCCACGTTTCAAATAACCACGTAAATGACTCCTCCGTCTCATCCCTAAGCAGGGCAAAGCCAAACGAGATTGACTGATAGTGGTGGTTCACCCCGGTGAACGGAGCAAAAGGCATAGAGTACTTATTGGTGCGGTATGTGGTGTCAAACGTCACAACATCCCCAAAATTTTGGTAAGCAGCTCTAGAACGGGGGTCCGCCCAAAATATAGTACTAATGCGGTTCTCATCATCCAGTTGGAGACTGTAAAAAAATCCAGAATTCTCACTCTGAAGGGACCTGAAGAGATCAAGTGTAGTTTGAGAATCACTCTTACCGAAAGACTCTCTCCTCTGAGCACGAAGTTCATTTCGAAGGTCTACTTCGTTGAAACTCAACTTGTCAATCCCCCCAACCTGGCTTGAGAAAACCCCCATCATCTTAGAAGGTGGAATTTTAGCCTCGGCCATTGTAAAAATTAGTTGTCTGTGTGCCGCGCTTATTTCTCGGTGTTGATGAATTTGACCAATCTTACTGGGGGTCATCAACTGATGATTATGGCTCAACTCCACTCCTGTGACAACCCAATGGTTTTCATTTTTTCGGTGTACTGCATACACATGGGCCTTGCAGCCGGTACCCGAAAATGTGTCCCGTTTTCTTTGTCTTGTTGTCCCTTCGTCACTGATCCGAACGACCGGAGTTACATGCGGTGCTCCTCTATGACACTCAAATAGTCTTGCACAAATTTGATCTGTATTCGCCCGTTTTCTAGTCGTCTTAGTTCTAATACCGAAACCTATCGTTTTCGAATATGCTCTATAGTATGCTTCAACTTCGTCCAGTGCTTGAAAAACTTGACCAACGTAAGGTGGATCAGAACCTTCACAAAAATTATTTCCTCCAGTTGCATCCATATTTATACTGTAATCTAAAAAATAAAAATTATATCATTCTCAACAAGTCATTAATTTAAATAAAAGAAGAATAAAATTTATTTAAACCACCGTCTTTCGGGAAATTTGGTATAATGTAAAATTAGCAAAATAGCCCCCGATGAGCGGCAAATTACCGAAATGCCTCTGGGGGTTCATTATCACCCTAACGTCCCAAATCAGCTTCAAAACAACCTTTCAGGTGCTTTGCTTACATTTCTGGACTAAGAAATCCTTTGAAAAACTTAACGCTGCAAATTTACAAAAATACCCCTATCGGGGATGCGAATTACCAAAATGCCCCCTGGCAAAAAAAATCTGAAAAGTGCTTTGAAATGGGATTTTAAGCTTCCTGAATTCACTCTTTAAAATAACTTTTCAGGTGTCTCACACCCTTTCCTGAACTAAAAGTTATTTTAAGCACAAATTTGTGTAATGTAAAATTAGCAAAATAGCCCCCCGGGGGTTCATTGTCACCCTAACGCCCATCAAACCAGCTTCAAAACAACCTTTCAGGTGTTTTACTTACATTTCTGGACCGAAAAACTTTTTTTCGGGAAAATTACCAAAACACCCCTCGCGGGGGGGCAAATTACCAAAATGCCCCCTGGCTTCAGAAAATATCAAAAGTGCTTTAAAAAGCTATTTTAAGCTTCCTGAGTTCATTCTTGATCTAAAACGTATTTTACGGATTTTTCGCCTAAAAATCCCGAACCGGTGTCCGGATCGAGCGCTTAAAAGCCCGTTCAAAAAATTAGCTAACGGCTTCGGAATGGCCCGAATTCCTGGGGAATGGAACTTCCCAACACCCTAGGGTTCTCATAAAAGTTTCGTACGAAATCGCGCTGTCTTGATATTTTAAATTACACTGCAAAGTTACAAGGTTGCGCGTATCAGTTAACCCCTTTCTAGTCTTTGCAAAAGTCTGAAATTTTTACCTGATACAGATCTTTTGAAAATAGCTAGGGTCTCGGTTTTGTATTTTGGCAAAATCTAGCTCTAGCTATTTTTTATAAATTCGTGAAAAAACTGTCTAATTAAGTTTTCACCTTTAGCGACAATTACGCCCCGCAATCAGCTGCAAAACAACATTTCAGGCGTTTTACTTACACTTCTGGACTTAAAAGTCCGTTGAAAAACTTTTTCGGGAAAATTACCAAAATACCCCTCTCGGGGTGGCAAATTACCAAAATACCCCCTGGCTTCAGAAAATATCAAAAGTGCTTTAAAATGCTATTTTAAGCTTCCTGAGTTCATTCTTGATCTAAAAAGTATTTTACGGATTTTTCGCCTAAAAATCTCGAACCGGTGTCCGGATCGAGCGCTTAAAAGCCCGTTCGGCCAAAAAATTAGCTAACGGCTTCGGAATGGCCCGAATTCCTGGGGAATGGAACTTCCCAACACCCTAGGGTTTTCATAAAAGTTTCGCGCGAAATCGCGCTGGCTTGATATTTTAAATTACACTGCAAAGTTACAAGGTTGCGTGTATCAGTTAACCCCTTTCCAGTCTTTGGAAAAATCTGAAATTTTTACCTGATACAGATCTTTTGAAAATAACTAGGGTCTCTGTTTCGTATTTTGGCAAAATCTAGCTCTAGATATTTTTTATAAATTCGTAAAAAATTCTATTTCTGACGCCCTAAAAAATCGCTATTTTGGAATTTTTCGAATGTAATACCCCGATTTGTCAAAACGTAATTTTGACGCCCTAAACACGAATTTTAGACTATTGTAAGAACAATTTAAGCGTAACACAATTTAAACAATCAATTGGTATGAACAAATTGAAAAATACTTACTTGTTTTAACTTGATATATTTCAAGAAAAATCCACCGATCTTCTAGCGGTTATCCACCGATCTTCTAGCGTAAATTTTTTTTGTTTGTATGTAGGTGAGATAGGGAGAATGAGGAGGGTGAAAAAAATGATTCGGGGAGGAGGGATTTTATAGAGAGAAAAGTGAGAGAGGAAGGGAAGAACCGTGAGTGAACAGCAGGGAGGGGGAGGGGGGAATGACACGTGGGGGTGGGGGGTAGGGTGGTAATGACACGTGGGGGAAGAGGGGGTTCACGGGTGGGGGAAGGGGGTTCACGGGTGGGGGAAAAGGACATAGGGTGGGGGCCACGGGGTGGGGGGCAAGGGGGGTGGGGGCAAGGGGGGTGACGCGTGGGGGGGGGCAAGGGGGTGGGGTCACGGAAGGCAATAATGCCAACCGCATGTAGGAGTTGCGGTTGGGCATTATTGCCACCATTTTCTCACGAGTTTTTCATTTTCTCGTGATATTTTCGTGAATTTCTCATATTATTTTCGTCCCTTTTCCGTCCTTTTTGCGCCACGTGGCCAACTTTTTCGTCCTTTTTGCACCACCTGGCCAACCGCTGCTCTTACCTGCGGTTCGGTGGAGAAATTGTTATTTCTCCACCGGTGGGTGTGGATCGGTCCCCATGTATATATATATATATATATATATATATATATATATATATATATATATGTATATATATATGTATATATGTATATGTATATATGTATATGTATATATATGTATATATGTATATGTACATATATATATACATATATATGTATATATACATATATATATATATATATATATATATGTATACATATATACATGTATATATATATATATATATATACATATATACATGTATATATATATATATGTATACATATATACATGTATATATATATATATATGTATACATATATACATGTATATATATATATATATGTATACATATATACATGTATATATATATATATACATATATATATATATATACATATATATATATATATATACATATATATATATATATACATATATATATATATATAGGAGTTGATCCGTTAATAGCGCTACACAAGTCTATCAACGCGATCTGGCCGTGGCCCAGATCTTTTTTTAAAAAATCTATTAAACGTCCGCTACACAGTGTAGCGGATAAGATTTTTTTACCAAACTGCCCCCCAATCCCATCCGCTACACAATGTAGCGGACGAATTTTTGACCCTGGCATTTGTCAAGCAAAAAGCCATCATCTACACTGTGTGGTGGACGACTTTTTGCCTGTCACATGTCACATCAATCCACATCATGTTCACATGTCACATCTTGTCCCCACGACCGTCATTCGCTACACTGTGTGGCAGATTACTCGATAGATATACCTTAGAGTGCCCTAATTCCCATCTCTTTTTTCATTTTGATCTACTTGAGATCCACTTGCTTCCATTTTCAGCTCCCTTCAAGTTTCAACTTGCTTCAAGCAATGTAAGTTTGTGAATGATGAAGTTTTCTTTATGAGTTGAATGTTGAAGTTTCTTTTTTTTTTTTGGATGGATATATAGATTTTTTTGGGTTTATGTTTGTTGTATTTATCAGTCTATTCATCAAAGTAATTTTAATTTGTGATGTTCAAGAAATTAATTCGTTAACTTTAAAAAAATTATTATAATTAAATTTGAATTTTTGAGATTATGTTTGTTGGCTTTTGGCATGCTAAATTTGTCTATTCATCTTAATAATTTTAATTTTTTATTTTTGAGAAATTAATAATTGTTAAATTGGAGATACTTTTGAGATTATGTTTGATATATTTGTCATGCTAAATTGGTTTATTCATCAAGGTAATTTTGATTTGTTATGTTCAACAAACTCTTTGATAGTTAAGCGTAATTTATTTCTACATAGGTTTTGTTTTGCAATATCTGATTTCGTGTCAAGCTCCAACACCCCAGTAGATGCTAGTGATCCGTATTTAGGGCGAATATTTCAAACATTGGAGTAAGCCGAAGAATGTTTTAGAGCGTATCCTAAATAAGTATGCAAGTCAAATACGATTAATTAATTAGGGAAGAGAAATTATACAAATGTCTTTAGTCCTTGGGTTTAAACTTCTTTTTTCATCTTCTCTACTTCTCTCACTTCCACACCCCTCTCTATCCCTCAAGTACCTCGGACATGGACGTGGCCAGATTTATGATGACCGTCGCTCAAGAGTAAAGGTCAAATGTTCTATGACAGTCACTCAAGAGTCAAGGTCAGGCGTTCGTGTAAAAGATAAGAAAATCATGATTTTTAGTGATTTCACCGTCACTCTTGTTTTTGAGAAGCCCCGATCTCAAAAAAACTATTTCTTTATTTTGTTAACTCGTTTAATATTTTACTCAATATATAGAACGTATTTTACTACTTTGGAGGAATGTAGGAAATTAATTTTGAGTTTTTTTTTGCAATTTTAAAGATTCATGTGCTTATTTGGTGGAACTTCGAGGTGATTCTTGTGTTCTCGATGGAGGTATAGACATTAGAAAGTGATAATTGCAATGTGGTGGTAAAATTAAAGAAGAAAAATGAAAAAAGATTTTAGAACAATGGCCAAATGAATATTTGTCATAGAAAGAAAAAACTTTCTGAAAACTGACCTGTTTACCTGAGTGGTTACCCGGACCGTATCCACAGGGTAAAGGTATATGAAAAGGTTTTCCAAAAAATTGGATAATTTTTACCCATACTCATTTTACCTATACCCGACAGTAATACCCAAAGGTCGGCGAGTTGACCCGTTTGCCAAGCCTAATCTATTATCCTTATTTCCTCCTTTCCTTTCACTTTCGCTCCAAACTCGAAAACAAAATTGTTCTTCCACAAAACCATTCTCCTTTTAGGATTTGAGCATTAAAGCACGGGGTGGAGTGGATAATTAGCGGTATTCGTGTTTCTCAATGTGTTTGCATTGATGGACAATTTTATTTATAGACACAATGTGCTGGATTTGTTACTAGCACAACAAACGGGTTCATGAGGTCTTTTATTTCTTATGCCCAAGTATTAAATTTTAGCAGAAAAATAATGGATGGTCCAAGAACAATGCTTCTAGCTATCTAGAATTGTTAAATGTATCATAAAATAATTTCATGCATTCCTTGGTCCCCCTTTTATCACATCAAACCCATTCATCAAACGAGCATAAATGGTTACAACCAATGATCCAAGACCATACAATATTTGTTCGTAGTTGAAAAAATAATAGACAAGATTAAAAAGTGTTGTACTATTTCTGTGATTCCCCGCCTTTGCGTTGGCAAACTTTATGCTGATGGAGCTCGCCGTGGTATCCCCACGCGTATAGACATCAGAAGAGTGGTCCATGACCATGATGGAGCATGGTTGGTACGCTCTTCTAATCAAATCTTTACGCATGAGGCTTTGCATGCTGAAACTTGGCATTGTGTCTTCGCTTGTGCGATGCATTTTGAAACCGAATTCGATGAAATATTTATATGTTTTATCTTGAGAATTTATCTTTATCATACGAAAAAATATTTATTGCACTTCTTTGTCTTCCACCACTTATTCTTAACAAGTTCGTAAGCCAAAGAGATGAATCCTTACACCAACGTCATATTGATAATATGACTGCTTATTTTGAGTGTCATGCCCAAAATTATTACAGACACACCAAAGGTGTAAAAGGTCCCTGGAGCTTAGACGCAAGGTGCGGGCACCTTTTCGAAGTGTAGTTCAAAATAAAAATAACTAGATATTAGTGCGATAAACCAATAAAATCACATAAAAAATTCAGAACATGATAATTTAACAAATTTTTAACACTAGAGAAAATTTTTGAATTCAATGAGAAGTAGTTAATCCTAAGTGAACATGAAAACGTCATCCTCATCATTAGTGGGGGTTAAGGCAACACTACTTTCTTCAAAAGGTAATTAAAAGGATTCGGGAAAGGGAACCACCGAGAAACAGAATCAGAGAAAGATAGACAGAATCTGTAAGGAGCAAATTCTTTTTTTTTCTTACTTATGTATGTATCTGTAAATTACGTGTTTTAGAGGATATATGTGTAAGGATGATCGTGGGGCAGAGGTGGCCATGGCTGTGATTCATGTGAAAGGGGAGTGATCTTGTTGGAAACAAATGATGTGAGGGTGTAATTTGTGAGTTAGTGTGTGTTTCGACGTAAGGTGAGTGTGTGTTCTTGACTGCAGTGTGTGTATATATGCGTATGATCAATATAACCGTGTGAGGTTGTGTGTCTACAGGGAGCAGATGGATTACAGTGTGTATGTGGCTTAGAGGGTTACAGTGTAACATCAGTGAGATTGAGGGTGAGGTCTGTGTGTCTCAGTGTGTGCGGTGCATGTGTCTGTGACTATGAGTGATGTCTGTGCGTGCGTGAATGTTCTGTATGTGGTGCCGTGGAGAATTAGGCTCTATAAGTGTGATTATGTGTGTGATGGTGTTTTAGATGTGTTAGGAGGTGTAATTTAGATAGTGCAAGGGATTGGGAACATTTTGGTGTGGGTTTGGAAGGGTGTTAGAGTGCACAGGTGAGTGGTGTGAGTGTATGTGTGTGGCGGTGAAGTGGGGAAGACAGGTGTGTGTGGCCTGAGATGTTTTAGTGTGTGTATGATTTGAATAGTGTGTGTTATTGTCGCTAAAGGTGAAATTCATTTAGACAGTTTTTAATTGAATTTTAATAAATAGTTAGGGTCCAAAATAGACAAAGTACAAAAACTGTAACCCCTAGTATGTTTACGAGACCTATGCTCTGGAATTTTTTCAGAATTTTTGGGGTCTGCGAAGAGTGCTAAATTGGGGTACCAATTAAAGAACTTTATCGGATTATTTAACATATCAAACCAAGATATTTTGATCTGAAAATTTTATTCATATCTTATTTTACTGATATGTTTCATATTCTAAAATTTTGTGCCATTCTAAGGCCGATAGGTATTTTCGCAAAACTGACCTTTTAGCGCTCGATCAAGATACTGGTTTGAAATTTTCGGACGAAAACTTTTTAAAATACTTTTTAGTCCAGAAATGACAATAGGATACTTAAAATAGTGGTTTAAGATATTTTGAGATTTTTCCGGTGTCGGAAACCCCAGGGGTGTTTTGGTAATTTACCACCCCGAAGGGGTATTTTGGTAATTTTATCTATAAGAGGTATTTTGAAGTAAATTTACATACAGTAAGATTATTTTAGTGACTTTGCTTATGGAAAAGTCATTCTGAGAATTAAAGTGTAACGGGGGTTGCCGCCCCGAAGGGGTATTTTAGTAATTTGACCTAAGAAATGTATTTTTTGCATTAATTTAAATATGGGAAGTTTATTTCAGTAATTCTACTTACGGGAAGACCGTTTTTGGTAATTTCACACCCAGGGGCATTTCGGTAATTTTACATACCCGGAGAGGGGGGTTCATTTTGGGAGTATGTGTGAGTTCGTATTAAGTTATAATCTTGTTCAGTAGGCTGTATTCTAATGATTCGATTATTCCGTTTAGGTTAAAGCTAAAGACTTCCGTTTAGGATAATTTAGCTGCGGATCCAGGTAAGGAATTCTATCTGAACCCTGAGTAAGGACTTTCGTCCGAACCTTATTTTGATAACTCGTACTCGTAAGTACTCATTGATTTACTTATGGCTAATGCCGAACTCTGAATTGTGTATTGCTATCAGCATGTTATTGCTCAGAAAACCCCAATATTGAACCTGAATCGATTATTTGGAAATCTTTTGATGCTCGCCTGTTATTGTGTGCTGAGCAGATTTGAAAATTGTCTGTATCCGTTCTTCCGGATTGTTGCGCTTAAAGATCGATAATTATTCGCAATCGTTTTTGTTGGTTATCTGTGATTTTTCTTCTGAAAATTCTGAATGCTGACTTATGCTAGTATGATTATTGTTATTGGGATCCGAATTGATTTCGGTGATTGAGCTTATGTTAAAGCTCACTGATATTGTTAATTTTTCTGTGTTGACCTGGATTATCTGTTCTGTTCTGAGGCGGGCATTATAAGGCTGGTCTGAATCCTGCATGGAATGCAGGCTAGTACCCAAGTGGACTAGTAATTATTTTGGTACATCATGCATGTGTACACTTCTGTGCTTTGCCGGAATGGCATTGCAATCACCCAGGATCAACGTTTTGATTTTTTCTGTTATGTATATTGTCGTAATTGTTACGGTCATGACTGAAAAGTATTCTCTGAAATAAATCCCTTGAGAAATTCAGTGTATTTTGAAAAGAACTATCTCAGATGATCTGTGTACGTTTGAAATATCTTGAAAAAACTCTGTTGTATTTTGAAGATGACCTTTTATTAATCGTTCTGGAACCCATCATGGGTATTATTGTTTATTTTGGTATCTGTTTATGTGAATTTTGGTCATTTTGAGAATCATTGAGTTTTTTTGACCGTTTGAAGTATTCTAGAAATCTTTGTCCGTTGGATTCTTGGAATCGTTTTGTAATCCTGTTGATAGTCCTTGTACGACCTTACTGAGCTTTCAAAAGCTCACTCTCCGTTTGATTCCCTTCTGCAGGTGACGATAAGCTATAGTAGATTCGGGAATGGGTTAGAGTCTGTGTGAGCTTCAGTTGGGCCGCCACTTTCGTGTAATGAGACCCATCAGTGGGTCGGTACCGTTACCTTGTTTTATAAGGACTCGAGTTTGTAAAGAATCTAGGTTTTAATAGTTTAAGTATAAGCAGTTTTGTAAGTTTGTATTTGACGAAATCTGAGTTGATACTGAATTAGATGATTTGGAATATGTGTTAGTGAACAGGTCTGACAGGTGTGATGTGATCCGGTAAGTTAACGACCCAGGAGTTCAGGGTGGCGAAGCTCCGGATTTCGGGGTCGTTACAATAGTATACGGGTAAATAAGTTTCAAAATATAGTAGATATGTAATTAGTATTAAAATAGTATTATTTAGGAAAAATCTCAAGATTTTTGGGTTCTGTTTTCTTCCTTGCGCGTTCACCACCACCTTGCATCTTATTCCTGGGTGGCTAGGCATGGAAGCCACGTGCTTTTTTGATGGGCTATGCCTAGCCCTAGGCATGGCGCACTTCCTACGCCAGAAAAGAGGGGTATTTAGGCCTAGTCCAAGCCCTGGCCCTAGGCCTCATATTTAGGGTCGGGCTTGGGCCGAGCCCAGGCCCAATCTTTGTTTGTTTGTTTTTTTTTTTAATTTCTTATTATTCAAAGTAAAGACTTTAATTGCAGTATTTTCTTGTTATTATGAACAAATTGTAATGTAATAATGTGTATACATATTATCACGTTATGTGTATATACATATTACCACATATATGTCGAAATTGAAACAAGAGGCTCTATATATATATATATATATATATATATATATATATATATATATATATATATATATATATATATATTGAATTACATGAATCTCAACCCACTTGAACTGTAATACCACATTAGACAATGATAGAGGAAAGGAGTAATACTCATCCCAAATTCTTTTCACATATTGCACTCCAAATGTGTTACTGACTGGTCAAACATTCAAAAATGCCTGTTGTTTCTAAAACGCTAGGACCAGAATGGACCTCTTTGCTAAATGCCACTTTTGAGAGATGAATGTGGTGAAGAGTGGCATTACTCCTAAAGAAACTGACTAGAAGACCATACTTTATTTATTTAAATACAGTATATAATATGAAAACCTGGGGGGATATCAGAGTGTGTTAGTCAACAAAAATTTATGTGAAGTTGTAACACAATTCAGCTTCTTCCCTCTTATACAAATACAAAGAGATAAAACACGTGAACAACCCAAGAATAACTCCATTCGATTATATGCTGATAGAAAATGCATGATATGATAAAAATAAATAAAAAGAAGCATGATTATATGATTTTTTTTATTATAATTTCTTGTTATTCAAAGTAAAGACTTAAATTGCAGTATTTTCTTGTTATTATGTAAGTAAATTGTAATGTAATAATGTGTGTATACATATTACCTACCACATATAGTAATATGTGTGTATTTATATTACCACATATATGTGTATGCAAGCAAGTAAAGCAACTAAAAATATCTTAGGTGCGCACACATATATGTAGTAATATGTGTGTATACAATAATCTTTTTAGCATTCAAATATTAAAATTGATGGAATTAAATTGAAGATAAATTTGAAGAATCTAGCCGTTGGGAAGAGGAGGAGGGAATCAAAATGTTTGAAAAGTGTGGGGCCTACCCAAAATTCTGGCTATAAGAGGGCCAAAAAGAGGGCCTGCATTAGGGCCAGATTTTCGGGCCAAAAGAGGGCCAATCGAGCTAGGGCTTGAAAATGGGCCGGTTTCAAGCTAGCCTATTTTTTAAGGCCTAACAGGGCTTTTTAGGGCTTGGCCGGGCCTCGATAATTCTTGAAAAAAAATGTGGCCTGGCCCTAGCCCTGGCCCTTGCCCAAGGTCCTAAGGGTTAGGGCCTTAACTATTCACTTTTCGGGTCGGGTTGCCCGGCCCTTTTGACACCTTTACCTACGCCTTGTGCCGAGGCGCGCCTTTGATGACACTGCTTGTGCCAAGTACATTCCCACACCTCTCAACAATTGCGCTGACCTTCTTGCTAAGTAATGGATGAGAGGCTCCCAAGAGTTTGTTGTTCATTTTTCTCCCATAGATGATGTAACTGCAACACTAAATGGAGTAGAAAGGGATTTCTCCTGTAAAATTTGCACCAAATAAATATGGTCGGTTGCTTTCCATAATAGAAGATAGTTAAGTGAGACACGGTTACCAGCTCGTACACAAATTTTAGGGCTAATTACATCTATGTCCCTGAGGTTTGGGGGTAATTACAGGTAAGGACAATAGTTTAGAAAAATTACACTTGTATCCATTGACCAAACGAAACCCTAAAAATTTTAACGGTTTTAACAAAATGACTTTATTGCCCTTATGTTAGAAAGTTATTTTTTAAAATGCCATTGTCTCTTTTTTGAAAAGAAAATCAAAAAAGAAAAACCCTAATTTTTTTTACTCTCTCTCTTCCCCACCCACTTCGCAGCCACCCACACCCCCACCCTTCGCGGCCCCCCCAACCCTCCCTCCCCTGGCCACCGCAACACCCTCCCCTTTCCCCGGCCACCGCACCCACCCTCCCCTTCCCCCGTCGCCGCACAGCTTTCTCTCATTTCCTCGAGTCGCACAGCTCTCCTCGACGACTCAAGAAATGATGACGACCACTCCTCCCCCTTCCCCATTGCCTCTGAATTAGAAGTCTATAGATTGATTTGTTGAGAAAAATATTGAATTGAATTACTTAATTGAATTGAAATGGGGTTTAGAGAAAGAAAAGGCTGCCGGCGATGTCTCAACGGCGTGGGTTTGCGAAGGGGTTGCCGACGGCGTATCGGCGGTGTGGGTTTGCCAAAGGGCTTGCCGGCGTGGTGGGGTGGGTTTGCCAAGGGGCTTGTTGGCGAGGTGGGGTGGGGCGAGTCTGCCGGATGGTGGGCCGAGAGAGGCTGCCGGCTACTTGGAGTGAGGGAGGAGGCTTGGGCTGCTGCCGGCGGCCAGATCAGTGGAGAAGAAAAACCCTAATTTTCAAATTAGGGTTTCAAATCCTCTTAATCAAAAGCTTAATTTGCAAATTAGGGTTTTGAAACCCTAATTTTAAGGTTTTAAACCCCTAATTTTTAAATCAGGGTTTCAAATCCTCCTAATCAAAAGCTTAATTTGCAAATTAGTTGTAAACCCTAATTTTAAAAAATTAAGGTTTAATTTAAAAATTATTTAGGATATACTGTATAAGGGCAGTATTGTCATTTTAAAAATACGTAACGATGAACAGTATACTTTTTGGATGGAAACCCTAACGGATGGATACGGGTGAAACATTTGAAACACTTTTAGTCACGGAATGTTATATTTTAAAACTTTGTATCCTTAACTGTAATTATACCATAACCTAAGGAACATAAGTATAATTAGCCCCAAATTTTATTCGGTTGCTAAAAGGCGAGTATTCTCTGGCAATTGACATGTCCTGTAAATTTTAAACTGTAATAAACTTTTTGTACCTGAAGTACCTTTTTAAGCTTTCTTTCTAACGTCTTCTCATTCAACCCCCTCTCTCTCTCTCATTTCTCTCTAGACAGCTGACTTCTCTTCCATTATTATTAGATCCGTCAGATTCCGGCCACTTTTAGCCGCCGGACCTGAATAAGAGTAAAACCCTCGCTGTTTCCGCTTTTTCCCCAATCCACAATCACGCCATGAATCCTGAGTAGTAAGTCCCGTTCAATAAATCCTTCATTTACCCCCTTAATTCTATTCTAGATCTCCGTTGTTTGATCATGCAATTAGGTTTTCCTATTATTCCGGGCTTACCTGTTTGCTGTTCTGCTTTTATTTACTTTTATATGACTCTCTCTGATTTTGATTCTTGATCTGCTGTGTGATGTGAACCCTTGATTTGGATGCTGTGATATGGATCCTTTTACTGTGCTTGATTCGATTTCGACTGCCTTATTGAGGGATAAGATATCAATTGCATGGATTTGAATTTTGAATATATCGCCAAGAGTTTCAATTTTGTCGGTGACACATTTTTTAGCGGTAATTGAGACATGAAAAAGATTAGAAGTTAGTAAGTTGTGGATTCACACTTTCCCAACGCTAGTACCGGAAGTTTTCACCTTGGTTTTGGTAAAAAGGGCTCCAGAGAAAGTTTAAATCGCTTTCAACTAACTTCTTAGGCTTAAGTTGCAAATATTTGCTTAGTTTTCGAGGTTCAAAATATTTAGAGGTGCAAAATCAATAAACTGGGGATGTTAAGGTTTGGTAAGTTTAAATCTACACCCTGTTATACTTGTTTGCTCTTCAATTGACACTGGTAAGTGTAGTAGTAACCAGTTTGAAATTTTTGGCTAAATTTTGGTGTGGACAAGCAGAAAAGAATGTGGATCGAGTCACTTCCGTAAGGTTTTGGAATACATGCTGTAAACAACATGAATTGCTATTGCTGTAAACGATGTTATTCGTGAAAACAACAGCTGTAAATCAAAGGTTCCGATTTTTTTTTATGTTTACATTAATGAATTACTATTGCCTTTTTATTTTGTGCTTTCGGGTTGGATGTCTTCTTAAGAAGCATGTCTTACGTTTTGCAACCCAAATGATGCTTATGTGTTATGCTCTCTTTGTGATCTCTTTTGCAGCGATTATCTGTTCAAGCTTTTGCTTATTGGAGATTCTGGTGTAGGAAAATCATGTCTCCTTCTGAGATTTGCTGTAAGTTTTTAGGATCCTTCACAATGTAATATTTCGGGAGAAGATATTTGGTTATCAAATTTAGTTGGGCCTGTTCCTCATTGGCTGTGTTTTTTGGTAAAGTGCCAATATGTTCCTATGGATAAATTTTGAGGGCCCGTTTGAGATTGATTCTAAAAGCAGTTTTTAGATTAAAACATAAACAATTTTCAAAAAATGTTTCAATAAATTTAGGCAGAAATAGTAATTGTCAGCCATAAGTTTTGAAAACTCTTGTTGAAAACTGTAAATAGTATTTTTTGAGTGAAAATTGTTGAAAACAGTTTAATGGGAGAAAATGACCAACAAGGGCATCAAAAGATAAATTTTGTTATTAAACAACACATGCAAGATTCTTTATTTTTGTAAGCTAACTTTATGTTATGGTAAATTCTCTTACCATTTTGTATCTTCGTATCCCTTTAATAGATATTTAAAAGAATGATTAGGAATGGCAATCGAGCGGGTCGGATGCGGATCTTATAAGATCCGTACCTAGCACGGCCCAACATCGGGTCAAGGGATGGGAATACCATCCCCGACCCAACAGACTAAAAAAAATCCCAACCTCGCCTCGCCTGGCCCCATCCCAAGATCTGCTCTTTGTAAACCATGCAATAGGTGGTAACAACCTTTACTCCCTATAAACCTCCCTCAAACAATCAAACCCCATTGCTACGAACCTCCCATCAACCCCACCAAAAAGCTTAAATACAAACCACCCAAATAGCTCCCTTTCCTCCGTTCTCTCTCCCAAAAAGCTCAAAACAACCATCCATGGCCACCAAAAATAAAAAGAACTCCATGGCAACTTTTAACACAATATATGAGAACAAGGTTCATATTATGGAGATTTTGTTGGTAGGGCTTTTGTCCACCTTTTATACTGTGGAGACGGTATGCTATAATTGCACAGATTTGGGTTAGGCTAAAAACTAAATATAAAACATATACGGGGCGGTTATACTAAATACCAAACCCGACCACACCCGGTGCGGGTTTAAATTTTAAATACCATACCTGCCGCATAACTCTGTCAAAGTAAAAAAAACCCGCTCCTATATGATCGGGGCTGGTCGGATATCCACCTGTTGCGGATCAAATTGTCATTCCTCTGAATGATTAGTGAAAAAAATTCAACTCAGCAACAATTAAGATTGAAAGAAGTGTAAGAGCCAAAATAGAAATGTGTACGCATAGCTCTCTCTTCCCCTTCTTTCTGGAGGCATGCATCAGAAATTAGTGAGACCTTAAATGAGTGGTCTTAATAGAGCATTCAATATCCTTTTGTGAACAATGTGAGGGTAACCTAGTATTTTTCTTGGTCAGGCTTGTTTTCCAAAATTGTTAAAAATTAGAAACACCACATTTGGTGTTTCTGGTTTTAAACATTTTTCCTGCTTTCAACGGAGTGTTTTAAACACTTCCCTTTTGCCAAACACTCAACAAACCTGTTTTAAACTGTTTGAAACAGGTTTGACCACTCTAAAATCAATGCCAAACACCCTCTGACAATTTTTTATAGTTTCTTTCTTGTTGAATGGAAAGGAAAACAAGTTTTGCTGCTGTATTTTCAGTAAAGAGGTAGGTTACCTCCTCGTGCAAGCACAATGGGGGTTCATTGTTGTTATCGAGTTTCATTGATGTCAGATTGTTTGTAAAATGTCTGAATGTGCATCTAGATGTTGGACATTAAGGGCAACTATTCAGATTCGTTAATTATCTCCTTGGCCATTTGCTTTTAGCTACTTTCTGAGGGTTAGCGTGGTAAACCTGATTTACTTATTCCAATCTCCTTTTTTCTTCTAGGATACACGATTCTGTTTCATGAAAGCCCTTAAATGTCTCTTCGCATTAATTTTTCTCCATTCCTGTTTTCTTGCTTCCCCCCCCTGAATTGCAATACAGAATCTTTTTTAGACCCTAGTCAACTTTAAACCTTGGCATTTTGAAGGTATATGTCTGTTGTTCTAACATTTTCCACCTATTATATTGCCTAACAATTCCCATTGGACCTCTTGTATATAACGGAAGTATGCAGGCGTGTTATGAACTCGCCTCCATTCTTGTAGTCGTCAAATATAGGGCTCTAATGTTTTTACTTTTGTCCATGTGTTTTCAATCAAAAGAGTTTTAAAAATTTCAGTTATGCTTAGGATCTTTGCAGCCAATTTGGGTCATTGGAGCATGAACATGAGGGAGGGAGGGAGGGAGGGAGGCGCCTGCTAAATATGGTAAATAGGACAGCGCTATTTTGCACTCCACATTTGTATTATTGCACGTCACAGGACTTTTTAGTGGCGTGTTTAATGTGGATGTATGGATGTGCATAAATTCACCCGCCAAGTATAGTAAATAGGGCAGTGCTTATTGCTCTCCACTGTTGAATTATTTCACGCCACAGGACTCTTTAGTGGCGAGTTTAATGTCACTAGAGGGCATAAACAATCTCATTAAAAACTGTTTTGGAGTGCAATAGTTCAAAAGTGGAGTGCTAATATCATTTCCCTAGTCAATAGGATTTGCATTTTGAAGTGGCAGTGTAAAGTTAAGTTTCATGATGTTATTGTAACTTTGGAGCCCATTTTGGTCATTGGAGCCTGGAGCAGCTTGGTTCTGGAAAGGGCTTCTTGGAACAAGACACACACACACCCCCACATCCACACACACACAGTGAGGCTCGCACAACTTTTCAACCAGTTAAAGAAAATATATTGAGTATCAATATCTACGCACACTGGTTATCATCAATTGGGTGCTATGTCGCATTTTAGAACCATGGGAATCAGCCTCCCCAAAATTGGGTGCAAACTAGCACGTTACTCGTTTTTAAGTAGTTATTGCATGAAGAAGCATTTTATGCAAATTTAGAGGGGCTTGGCGCATTGGTAATTGCAAGTGTGTTGCTGAGACGTGTCTATGGGCCGCTTGCTTAATGCAATTAAAGTTTGACGTTTTGTATTTTCTCGTTTTAGGCCCACCACCTCATGTGGTTATCGGTATTGGCCTATACGTGTTGATATTGATTCCTGAAAAGAATCAGTTCTTTGCTAATGCGTATCCTCATGATTTTTGTATTTTCTTCCACGTGTGACTCCTTGGAGTATGTGATAATTGTTGCACTGCAATTACGATTTCCCGTAGAATTACATATGGCTGGTGAAGTACGGTGTGACTACAAAGAGGCAAGGGTTCTTTTAAGTTAGAAATGCTAATGTCCCTCTGTATGCGCAGAGGTACATCCTTTGCCATCTCATGTGCCTCAATCGTCTGATGTTTGAATACTAGTTCAGACTAGGTTATGTACTGCACTTGATTGTCTCTTTTGCACTAAATATAGTTCTAGTCTCCCCTTATATTGGGGTAATGTACTGAAATCCTTTTCCTCTTTTGTGTGGAGTGCAGTTCTAGTTTCACTTTATATTCTAGGGCTTAGATTACCTCAATGATTAAGACTTTTGAGGTAAGAAAAGGTGACATGATAAGGTGACTTTTGTGCGAAATCCTGCCTCTGGCTTCACCAATAGGAATTTGCAATTGTACTCATGTTAGCATGCCTGAAAACTCTATTTTTTAACCGTCTTTGATGATGAAAATATCCTTGTTTTTTTTCCCCTCTCTTCTCATAGATTTAATCATCAGCGGTGAGATATATAGAAGAAAAATGTTGGCACGTTTCTAACTGCACGTCTTGATGATTTCAGGGATTAAACTCTGGTGCATTAGCTGCTTTCTATGTGTGTTTAATACATGTCAAACCTGACATATTTCCTTGGTTGAATCATTGCAGGACGATTCATACTTGGAGAGTTACATAAGCACCATTGGAGTTGACTTTGTACGTAAATAATCTATCCATTGAGCACTTAGATTGATGGTTTATAATTTACTTAATTTTTCCTCTCCAATGTTATTAGAAAATACGCACTGTGGAGCAAGATGGGAAGACAATTAAACTTCAAATTGTAAGATTTTACTTGTTCTATGAGTTGGTTTGATAATTGGTTTGCTTATGATCTGTGTGG
>JAVXUP010004968.1:0-23879 GCA_033070095.1 Escallonia herrerae | reverse complement strand
CTGCTAATGCATCTTCATGTGCTAAGAACGCAGCAGAACCATTCAACCAAAGACTTAAGCCGCTTGTGTTGACGACCTCAATAATCGTCTAAAAGATGCGAAATTTACATATATTAATTATACTAACATCGTAGAAGAAGTCACTCGTTTGGCTCCAGGTACGTTACTGTGTGTGTAAATGTGCGTGTTTGTGTTTGTATGTCTGCATTGTTATTTCCACACTATAGGCAAGGATTAACTAGCATGCTCATCTATATATATATATATGGCCGGACGGATTAAATGGCTAATTCTTTTTTTTCCCATTAAATACCCCCTTTTTGAAGGAGAGTGTCATTAAAAAAATGAGGGTATTTTTTACCTCTCATGGAGTCATGGGGTATCAAGCCTCTTTCCTTAAAATAAGTCTCTTTCCTTAAAATACTCTTGTTGTAATATATGTTTTTGTTAGAGTTAATAGTTCTTTTGACTTTTAGCGGAAAAAGAAGAAGCAGAAGAAAATCTGTAAAATCACCCTTGAACTCCTACATGCTCTGTGATTATATATATATATAAACCTTCCCTTCATTCAAGTTGAAATTAAACTACCTTATGCTACATCCTTCCATCAAATTCGATTGAAAGACAACTTACGCAAAACAATATAGCCTTTTAAGAGAAAATGTAATAAAACTAAACTATATCAAAAATTTTGTCAGGAACTCAATCCTTTTTAAGTATGCGTTACATAATTGTATGTTGATTCGTATGTTACAGATTTGAATTGTTGTGCGTGTATACAGATTTCAATACAAACGTATTAATGTATTAAAACTATCGTAATTAATGAGTTTTAGCTCCAAATTTTGAATACAAACATTTTGGTGAAAGAAAGCTATCATAAAAGAATTGATATATTTTTAGAATTTTTTAAATGCATATGTAATCCTGATTGGGGTGAATAGCTAATCCTTATTTTTTGTTTCTCATGTTTTTAAATTAAAGTCTTCATAAAAGATTATTGGTGATTAAGGGTGTTTTTCACTTAAAACTTTTTGCCCCGGCAAATACTCACTTTGAATTAGAGTGCTATTAAAAAATAAGAGTGTTATTGACTTCTCTTACATAAGAAATCAAACATCTATACTACTTATAATGGGAAGTCCTTTTTGATGTCCTACCCTTTTGGTGTTACACTGAGAGTGAATAACGTGCTGACAAGTGTCCATTTTGAGGAGAAAAAGGTAAACTAATTATTTCCCACTCACCATATCTTCAGTTACCTAAAAACTCTCCCACTTCCTCAGATTACGTAACTGTAAGTTTCTGCATCTCCATCATCTCCACTGAGAAGCTCCAACCTGCAGAGAAATTTTTTTTCAAAGTTCTGCATTTCTTTTTCAATTAAGTGGTAAGCTGTATTCTTTTTCAATTAAGTGGTCAGCTGTATTATTATGTTCTGCATTTATTTTTCCATTCCGCCCTTCTCATTTCAGTTCTTTGCATTTCCTCTGAACAAATCAATCTGCAGACAACAGACCCAACTGCCAAATTTCACTTCCATAGGCTCCAATTATCAAAGGTACTTATTTCTTCCCCATTCGTATTTCTCTTTGTCGGCCACTAATCGGCCGGCGTTGTTGTTGGAAATGGTTGCTGGGAAGTTGGATTGCAGTGACCAATTCGTATTTCTCTTTGCCGGCCACTAATCGGCCGGCGTTGTTCTTGGAAATGGTTGCTGGGAAGTTGGATTGCAGTGACCAATTCGTGGTCGATTGCCGCTGTGCTGCCTCCAATTTTGTTGTCGATTGCCGGCCGGTGTGGTCGTCTGATGTCGGCGGTGTGGTGGTTGGGTGCAGGGAAAATGGGTGATGCGGTGCTGGGTCATGGACTCATGGTAGTTCGGTCGTCGTGGTGGCTGCGCGGTGGTGTTAGATCGGCCGCGGTGGTGAGTTTGTTACATCGACCGGTGTGGTCGTCTGATGTCGGGGGTGTGGTGGTTGGGTGCAGGGAAAATGGGTGATGCGGTGCTGGGTCATGGACTCATGGTAGTTCGGTCGTCGTGGTGGCTGCGCGGTGGTGTTAGATCGGCCGCGGTGGTGAGTTTCTTACATCGATGTCAGCGGTCGGTTGCAGGGAACATGGGTGAGGCGGTGCTGGGTCTTGGAAGATCGGCCGCGGTGGTGGCTGTTCAAAGTTTACGGCGTTAATTTCTGTCGTGGTAGATCGGCATCGGTGGTGCTCGGTCGCACGCGGTTCTCGGTCGTCGGCGTAGTTGGTCGCCGGTTACGGTGTGTTGCGCGACGGCCGAATGGTGGCTGTTCGGAGATTTTGGGATGGGTGGTCGGTTGATTGCGGTGCCGGCGATGGATGGGTGGTCGGTTGTTGTCGACGTTGTCGCCGGAGGTGCCAGATGGTGTCGCCGGAGGTGTTGACGGCGGTCGGCGGTGTGACAGCAGCCCAATGTGAACTGCATTTGTACAACATGCAGAGTTATTTGTACAACATGCAGAGTTTTTTGTACATTATTGTAATATTATTTGCACTTTAAATAACAAGATGATTGTAATATCATTTGCATCTTTAAATTATGTTTTTTTTTTGTAGTACCTATTATTTGACTCATATATGATACAATTTCAATATTGTGATTTTATTTGAATCTTTAATTTTTAATATTTAATTGTAGTTTTTTTTTTTTACCCATGCAACTTCAACATTAATTAATTTTAGGTTTGATTCTATAATTTAAATACTTATACATGATATTCAATTTTAACCATACTAAAAGATATATTAGAAGTTAATTTTGTGGTTCTCAAGGTTATAGTTAACCTATACTTAACTTTATCCGTACTCATCTATACTTAATTTTATCCGTACTTAAAGTTGACGTAAAGCTAATTTAATGCAATTCTTTTTTTATTCATACTAGAACTGATAATATTCAAATTCAAGTCGATCTAGGATATAATAACAAATGAAGTTAATATTCTTAATTTTTTAGTTCTCTAAGATAAAATAAAGTATCATTTAAGATAAAATTTATCGAAGAAAAGTCTTTATATGAAAACGAAAGTCTTTATAGAAAAAAAAAATTAAGAAAATACCTTTTACCAAAGAAAAGAACAATTATGTTGCAAAACTTATAACATTTGAAGCTAATTGAAAATTGAAAGCTAATTGTCTAAAAACAAAAACCCTTCTGAAAGTAAAACCAATTTTTTTAATTAACACCCTTAGCGACGATATAATTATTTTACAAGACGTAATGAAGAAGAAACATAGTCTAATTGGTTTTTTTCACCTAATCTTTACTGTTTCTTATTTCAAAATCTTTATGTTTAATATGTAACGTAGAATACACTTCCTAAAAGGGAAACGACTTTCTAATTATATATATATTTTTCTGTCCATGCAACTTCAGTATTAATTAATTTAAGGTTTTATTCTGTAATTTAAATTTAATTTTACTCACAAGTGATAGTAAATACTTACACATGATACTTAATTTTAACCATACTAAAAGTTATATTTGAAGTTAATATCGTGGTTCTCAAAGTTATAATTTACCCATAAATTACCTTAAATAATAACTATTAGTTAGATAAAACCGAAAAACATACATCTAGCGTTGCAACCATGTTACTTTGCTGCACATTAAGGAAATATCAAAATTTTAAGCGTCACTGACATATTGCAATCTATAGATATGGAAATGGATCCTAGGCATGAATCAACTAATTCAGAGGACATAGAGAGACACCGCCAAAGAGAACGTAGACGGATTCGTAGACAACTGATATTCAGCCGACGAACTTACCCAAGAAGAATGTCTATTGTTGGAAACGAACGTCATCAACCACAATCAAGAAATGAACAAATGAGACAGAGAAGAGAAAGTATGAGTGCTGAGCAAAGAGAACTACACCTCGCAGCACGTCGAAACAACTATCAGTGACGCACATTGCAAAACTCGAGTGTTAATGCAAACGGAGAAAGTAGAGAACCACTTTCCTTTGTGCAAAACGAAGCATCCACAATTGTCCAACACATGCCTCCACGTGCATCAAGTGTAGAACAACAAAGGGAGCGATGGAGAAATTATCAAGCTGAACGAAGACAGCAAATGTCGTCCGAACAACGAGACGCACATTTACAAAGACGTCGTGCAACTTATCTGTCACAAAGATCGACAACCGTTGAAGGTACGACTGGTGATTAATATTCTACTGATCTTTATTGCATTTACTATTACTAACAGCAATGCGATTGACACAGTTGATCAATTGGTAATTGCACAAATAACACATGATGTTCCTCGGAGTTTGCCTCATACAGGTATGCATGATAAAAACACTATTTATTGTAATTATTCATTTGATATATAATCTGAATGCGTGCTTTAAACTTTTCGTGTCATAACTTATTTGCCCCTTTCCATAACAATAATCACAGAAAATTCCATAAGACGTAGCAGAGTGCATTCAGCTGTATCTTCTAGAGGAGGGGTTAGGGGATACCATAACTTAGCGAGAGATTATCATGAAAGTCATGGCATACCTAGGTTCCAGATACCATCGATGCGCACATGTCCTTATTGCGCTGCACGCCTATTCTATAATGAATCGTACGATTTATGTTGTTCAAATGGGAAAACTTCCCTTCCTCTGGTACCGTGCCCTCCAGAGATGGTTGCTATTTTTTCTGACCAAAGTGAAAGTGGGATGCTTTTCAAGCAACATATTCGAGCATACAATCATGTCTTTGCGTTTACATCAATGGGTGTACACATCGACGAGGCACTGGCCACGAGTAGAAATAGTGGCGTATATACATTTCGTGCACAAGGTGCAATTTATCATAAGATCGGTGGCCTACTCCCGGACTCAGATGCTAGACCACGTTATCTACAGATGTACATATACGATACTAAACATGAAAATGACAACAGATTGGCAGAAAATGAAATTCTGCAACGCGAGATTTGTGACAAGTTAAAGCAAATCTTGGATGCCCATAATCCTTTTATGCTTATGTTCAGACATCTGTCGCAAAGATCAGATATAAGAAATTGTAGGCTACTAATAAAAGAGCAACCATGAGAGCGTCGCCAATACAATCTCCCATCTGCATCAGAAGTTGCTACTTTATTAGTAGGTGGTGAAGAGGGAGGCAATTTAAATCCAAGAGACATTGTGGTTCAAACAATATCTGGAAACCTTATGAATGTTCCAGATGTTGCTGGATATTATGACCCTCTCCAATATCCACTGTTGCTACCATGCGGGAGCTATGTGTGGGATATTAATAGCAGAAACAATGATGGCTCAAGTGTCACGTGCCGCGACTACTACGCTTTCATGCTACAGGTAAAGGACTCTTATTAACACATTAAAAATATTGATCGAATTCAAAACATTCCCTTAACCCAAGCCTACTTATAATTTCTTCTCTTAGATTCGTCAAGCTCATCCATCGCTTCTGCTTCGTGGTGGACGCTTACTTCAGCAATATGTTGTCGATAATTATGTGAAGATTGAGTCTCATAGGTTAAGATGGATATGTCAGCATCAGGAAGATATACGAGGAGAAATGTATCAAGGTTTACAAGATATGTTAGACATAGGTGAAAATGATGCAGGTATAGCTTTTACTTTCCTAAAAGTACTTGAATTGAAATTCTTAGAATAACATACTTTAATGCATTTACTTATGTCGTAATAGGACATGTTGGTCGACGTACGATATTGCCATCATCATTTACTGGAAGCCCCCGTGACATGTACCAACGCTATCAAGATGCAATGGCATTAGTACAAAGATATGGAAAACCAGACATTTTCCTCACCATGACTTGCAACCCATCATGGCCAGAAATTGCATCTGAGCTCTTACCAGGACAGAAACCACAAGATCGTCCTGATTTGCTTACTAGGGTATTTCGAGCAAGCTATGAAGAGTTGAAGAAAGATATTATGGATAGAGGAATATTTGGCAAGGTGGTTGTCCATGTTCTGGTGTTTGAATTTCAGAAACGAGGGTTGCCACATGTTCATATGATTCTAATCTTGCATGAAGATGATAAGTTGCACACCCCTGAAGATTATGACCGCATTGTCAAAGCTGAGATACCTTACAGGGATGAAGAGCCTGAATTGTATAATGCAGTTTTAAGGCATATGATAAATGGCCCATGCGGTGTACAAAACCAAAGAAACCCGTGCATGAAGAACGGAAGTTGTAAAAGACAATTTCCAAAAGCATTTTCTGCGATAACAAGATTAGGGAATGACTCATACCCGATATATCGCAGGAAGGATGATGGGAGGTCTATTGCTTTAGATCGACGTGGGGAGGTTATGGTTGATAATCGTTGGGTTGTGCCTTATAATCCATAGGTGCTAATGAAATATGACTGCCACATCAATGTTGAAATTTGTGGTACACTAACAAGTGTCAAGTACCTGTACAAGTATGTGCACAAGGGTCCAAACCGAGTATGTCTTGAAGTTCGTCCATGTCCTTCTTACGATGAAGTTAAGCAATTCGTAGATGCAAGATGGATATGTGCACCCGAAGCATTCTGGCGATTGTTTAAGTTTCCAATCAGTCGTATGTATCCGTCGGTTGACCGTCTTCAGATTCATCTGCCAGGTCGGCAACATGTGAGGTTCTATGCTCATCAAACCATTTCTGATGTGCTGTCCAACGATCGAAACAGTCGTACAATGTTAACAGAGTTCTTCAGATTGAATCGTGAAGACGAAAGTGCAAGGCAGTATTTGTATCGCGAAATTCCAGAGCATTACCGATGGGTGTCGGGTGCAAAAACTTGGAGCAGAAGGCGTAGCAACCAAAAAGTAATTGGAAGAATCTATACAGTTCCGCCATCTGATAGTGAATTATTTCATTTAAGGATCTTGCTTAATCATGTAAGAGGGCCACAATCTTTTGAAGATTTACTCACTGTAAATGGAGTCATATATCCAACTTTCAAGCAAGCCACAGAAAAAAGAGGCCTACTTGAGAATGATAATAGTGTCCGTCAGTGTCTGTTAGAGGCAGCTCGAACACACATGCCTTCAGCATTGCGGCGTTTGTTTGTGACAATATTGGTCTACTGTGAACCGAGTAGATTACGCCAATTATGGGACGATATTTATCCTTTTATGGTTGAGGATTACCCATCTTCGAGCACTACAACCAATGTTTATATCACGAACAAGCTTCTTAGAGACATTAATGCTTTATTGCAAACTCATAATAGGAGTGTTGCAGAGTATGATCTCCCAAGGATGAGAGGAGATTTTGATGATAGTGCCGGAATCCCAAAAATAATACAAGATCAGCTATCTATTGCTATTTCACAGGAAGACTTGGATTCGGTTGGTACACTTAATAATGACCAGAAGCGTGCATTTGATGCTATAATGGGAACGATCGAGCGCAATGAGAGTGCAATATATTTTGTTGATGGCCCAGGAGGAACTGGGAAAACATATCTTTACCGTGCCCTTCTGGCAACAGTTAGAAGTGATGGTAACATAGCGATTGCAGCGGCATCCTCTGGAATAGCAGCAACGTTATTACCTGGAGGTACAACAGCCCATTCCGTGTTAAAGCTGCCACTGACTCCTAAGGCTTCGTCTGTTTGCTCAATAAGCAAACAATCTGATCGAGCTGAATTATTAAGGCGGGCTTCAGTTCTAATTTGGGATGAAGCAACAATGACTCATAGATATGCACTTGAAGCTCTTGATCGAACCTTACGTGACATCGTTGGTGTGGATCTTCCTTTTGGGGGAATAGTTGTGGTTTTTGGGTGGTGATTTTCGTCAAGTTTTACCGGTTGTGCCAAAAGGTGGAAAGTCAGAAACGATTGATGCGTGCATCGCGAGATCATACTTATGGTCTGAGGCCAAGGTTCTTCGGCTGAAAGAGAACATGAGAAGTAGGAATGACCAACAATTTGCCGAGTACTTATTACGAGTTGGAGAAGGAGTTGAACCCACTGTTGCAGATGAGATGATTGAGGTTGATTCAACCATGGTTGTAGATTGGGAAGGACCGCAGTCCATCGACAGATTAATCGATGAAGTTTTTCCCAATTTAGATTTGCATGCTAACAACCAGATATATATGACTGACAGAGCACTGGTGACGCCACTAAATGAGCATGTTGATATGTTGAATGAAAGGGTGATTCAAAAATATCTCGGGGATGAACGTATTTACTACTCATATGATAAAGTTGAGAATGACGCACGTCTTCTGTATCAGCAGGAGTTTCTCAACTCTATTACACCCGGTGGTTTGCCCCCACATGTTCTGAGATTAAAAAAAGGGTCTCCTGTTATGTTGCTAAGGAATATTGATCCAAAGATTGGTTTATGCAACGGTACAAGGCTGTTGTGTCGTGACCTTCATGACACTTATATAGATGTTGAAGTTATGACGGGACAACATAAGGGCACAAGGGCATTCTTGCCTAAAATAAAATTGAGAATAACTGATAGCGCAAATCTTCCATTTGAGATGGTTCATTACCAGTTTCTAGTGCGCATCAGTTTTGCTTTCACAATCAACAAAGCACAGGGACAAACAATACCGAATGTGGGGATCTACCTTCCAGATCATGTTTTCAGTCATGGGCAACTATATGTGGCATTGTCCAGAGGAACATCAAAAGAAGCGACAAAGATATTGGTTAAGAAAGGAAGGATTGACAACATGAATGCAGTATACACAAGAAATGTTGTTTATAAAGAAGTGTTACAAGCATCACATTCATGAGTAAGGACCCATGTAATATTCATTGTACTTTTACTTCCACCTATTACACACATATTATAGTTTCCAAAGAGTACTCTGTCTCTGCATTGAACTCAAGGAATATAAACTTTCTACATGTTTAACATTATAACTGAAAATGCAGGAAATAAGGTCTCCTGCGGCATGTACAGTGTCAGAGCTAATAAACACACCTTCAACACTCTTCTTAGTCAATTGAATCTTTGTTACATGTGGATAGGATGCACACCGGAACCACAGTGGACAAGCCGAAGGTAATAAACTCTCTTCTAAAATTTAATCACCATATAACATCTTATAAAAATAAATGTCTGATTATATAAAACTAAACTTATAGGTAATAAAAAATAGGGTCATATGCCCTGGGTTGCCCATCACAGTTAGAATGTCTGGATTTGACTTGGGACGAGTGATATTACGAGAGTTAAGAACACAGAAGCAAGAGCGGTATGTTCACCATCTCTTATAGCATCAGCTATTTTACATATACCTTATTGCCTTTAATATTCTTTTCTATGTCTACAGGAATAAGGTATTGCAAAAAATTGAGTGGGACTTAACAAAGGTGAATAATAAATGACATACTTTAACCTTCTACTTCCATACAATTCAAATAAACACTTTAAATAGTATCTTTATACAGGTTGGAATACAATATCGAAGACATGAGTGGGACGAAAATAAATGTTTTAGGTATGTAACTATATGAAATTAGTGTACAATTTGAGATTGATGGGTTAAAACTTTCGTGAAACAATTACAGACACTTGCTACGGAAGGAAGACAACAAAGACGTAGGAGTGGTAATTACACTATTCTAAATGCCAGTGATTTTCATTGTCGAACATTTTTCTAATTCTAGCTGTTGATCATTATAAAATCAAACTCACTATCACACTATTTTTGAAGTTTTTCAATGAATACTTGCGGAGAAAGAAGATGCACATTACTGAATATAAAATGATATGTCGTTCTTTGACCAGATACAAAATGATTTTTTTTTTTGCCACAATTAAAACTTATATATGTTACTAAGATTGTAACTTTGTGATGTGTATATTATATTTTGCAGGGCTATGGCTGAAATTTCAGGAAAACAATTATAACACGTAGCGGAGAAGAAATAAAGTCTAATTGTTTATTTATGCAAACTTTGATGTTATTTATTTGAAAGTGAGAGGTTTGAAATGTAAATTAAGATAATCTTCCTTCAGTTCTATGATTTTTTTTTTTTTAATTTCAAGATTACATTACTGAAACAGATGTTTCACGACTGATACAATAAATGACTCGCACACGCATCGCGTGTGCACGGCAGCTCGTCTTTCCTTAAAATAGCTTATTGAGATTTCTGCTTTTGTTTAAGTGAAGGTTATTTTGACTTTTATTAAAAAGAAAAAGAAACACCCTATGGAAACTACATAAGATCACCCTTAAAGTCCTGCATGTTGTCTAATTACCGAAAAAATTCCTATCAAAATCTACCGCCTCCATTCATATTAAAGCTAAACTACTTTATAGCTACTACATCTTCTCCATTAATTCAATTATGGAAAACAACCTGCAGATAACCGAGTTTTCTCTAGCCTTTTAGATAAAATGTAATATACCTAAATTGAATTGAATATTTTGTCAGAAACTCAATTTTTTTAATTTTGTAATTTATTTGTACATTGATGCGTATGCTACAGATTTGATACATATGATTTAGAAGAATATGTAATTGATTTATATACAACATATCTTTCTTTTATCGATGGTTCTACCAATTGATAGGTTTCCACAAATAATTGAAAGTCAATTTCTTGATCTTTAGGAGGAATCAACAAGACGAAAACATTATGTTATAAATTATCCCTTACTTATCAGGCTTGGTACTAATAAAAATGGTTGGGACAACAAATATCCATCTTGTTTGTAATATTTTGGATACCCGTATAACCGTCGAAGGCTAAGAATAGTTGTATTTATTAAGCACGTGTGGATATAGCTTATATATCAGTCTTCTCCTTTATTGTTGGTCTATTTACATCAGCACCGATCATGAATTGTTTCAAAATTGATCCTAGTAATTAAAGTTTAAATATAGATATATTGGTGTAAGAAAGTCATCGTCGTAAAACTGGAGTCTTTTTAAAAAATATTTAAATGCATAAGAATCGCTAGATCACACCATTATGCTCCTAATTATAATTAAAGTGCGTGGCAAGTAAATAATTACATATTTGTATTGGAATATACTCTTTTTAAGTATAAATGGTTTGTAAATATTGAGGGTGCTTATGACTGAGGCTAAATTACAATATTTTTGGATAACTCAAAATCTTTTGTCGCTAAAGAGATTAAAAGTTCACCAAAGCATCTTTTAGTGATAAAAAAAATATATGAATTTAATGAAAAGGGGTGAGGATCTTGTCCCGGTGTGCAAAATAACTCAAGATTTAAATGGCTAAATATTTTTTTAGTAAACAACCTTTTTAAAAAATAAAAGGTCTACAAAATTTTGACTGCGTTTAAATAATTTTGACTAAGCTATAATAATTTTGACTGCATTTATTTAATTTCCTGCTGAAGAGGTTAAAAGTTTACTAAAGTATCTAAAAGAGACAAAAACGTATGAATTTAACCAAAATAGGTCTGGATCCAGTCCCACCGTATAATACTTTCCCAAGGGGTTAAATGACTACATTTTTTTTTCTTAAAAACACCCTTTTTAAGATTATAAAATTTACAAAAATTAAGGACTTTTTTTAAAGGTGAGGCAAAATTATAACATTTTCGAGTAAAGTTTAATATTTAATCGCTAAAGATGTTAAAAGTTCACTAATGTATCTTTTAGTAACAAACAAATTGAATCAAATCAAAGGGAGAGTGGATCTAGCCCCGTTGTATAAATATGATGCTAAGTCTCTATTGACTTTTAAAGAAAACCCTATGCAGACATAATCTTATGACTTACCGAAATCACCTTAATTTTTGCAACTCCTTAGAGAATTGTTGCTAAGTCGAGGTATTACCATGTTCTTCTTTTATATTCCTTTCAAGGTGGACCGGCTATTACATCTATTAACTTCTGCATATAAGGTTAATTTAAATTTACCGACATAGAACCGAATCAAAATGTCTACAAGTTTGACTAGGCTTTCGTTTTTCAATTGTTATGATGAATTTATGTGTTATTTGTTTTTTGGTAAAACTGTAGGTTGTTATAATTTTCTTAACTCTCAAAACCTTATGCCATATTTTTTTCCTTTTTATTTTGATAATGTGTGTCTTATTATTCGATGAATAATCTGGGTTAGAATTATTCTTGATGAACTTTTGTTGAGTTTGTATTTATATTATAAATGCTCTTTGCATGTATATACGGTGAAAAACTTAGGTGTGTAACATTACTAAAATTACTTCGTTCATTACCATTATATCATATTAACTTCACACATTCATTTCGTAATATACATTTTAAAAGGACACACATACCCACACACATATATTGACTTTTTAGATGAGTAGGTGGTATTATATGTGTTAAAAATAAAAGTCTCATGGCAAATATATGCTAAATTACGTACACAACTAAATTAATAGCCTTACTGTGCTACGAATATGAATAAGATCATGCTAGGTAAGAATAAAAGAGAGTTTTATAGTACACTATCAAGAGAAATTTAAAGTACATTATAGATTTTTGAACTACAAATTAGAAGGAAAAAAAAAGGTAATATTAAGAGTAAGTGTAATTTTAGACAAGTTGTATTTGAAATTTGGAGCTTAAACTAGAAAAATCTAAAAAAGACTTGCTCTGTACTTTAATATTCAAATAAAGGATACATGAAAAATTGTAATACACTGGATCCTTGCCAAAAGAAAATAAATTGCAGAGGCTATTTTAACCCCCAAAGATCATTGTTATAAGAAATGACCATCATTGTACAAAAAAAAAATGGATAATAAATGATACTGAAAGTACTAAGTAACGATATTTTGAACTTTACTAGTGATGCTTACTAGAAAAAAGGTTAAAACGATAAAAAAACTTTAGAAAAATTCTTGGAAGTTACAGTTTTTAGATTTGTTGCCTAGGTAATTGAGTTTTTATAAGTATCATGTTAGATCTTTTGAGTTCATTTGATTCTTAGTTTTAAAGATGCAAAATTTAAGCTTCAAACTCCTTTCGTTTTACAAACTTTGCTATACATTGATTAAACATAACACCTTTCTCTTAGGCACTTTACTTTTGTCAATCTTTTTTTTGATTAATTTTTGAACGTTTGTTAATATTACTTAGTTATAATCAAACATCTTCTCCGTTTAACGTCCTAGATTTATATACATGCCATAGAAATATATTACAAGAAATTGGACAACTGCAATATATACACTTGACATTGATTGTCTCTAAAACACTTTCCTCACTTTTATTACTGCAATGTCAAACTTGTAGTGTTTCTTGAGAATTAGATACTTGTGAAAGATGTTTAAAACTTATTACAATGTCAGTGTTTCTTGAATAACAAAAAATAATGTGGAACAATCATGATTTTCTTTAGCGGTAACTTGATATGACCAAAAAAAGAGTATGATAAATAATGGCAAATATTGATGATAATTGACATTAACAATTCGGGTTTGAAAGTGAGAGAATGTTTTTGTGCGATGATCTTTTCATAATTCGAGTCTTTGATTAGAAGTTAACAACTAATTTACTTATTATGGTTTAGTTGTAACAGTCGTATTAAATATAACTGTATTTTTTCACTGAAGTTTATAGTATTGTTATTTTGAATCACTTATGCACGTGATCCTTACTAGTATTTAATAAAATCCCACAAGTATCCAGATAAAATCTCAGGTATATTGTGAAAAACTATCTTAGGGTTTATTAAATTGGTTTTTTAAAGAAGTTGAAATGGAAACATTACTTCTTGTACTGAATTCAATGATGTACCAGCTTCAGGTGTTAAGTTATTCAAAGCATGCTGCAAATTATTGAAGATTTCCGGACTGTGTCCCCCACTCGATTCCATGCAGTAACAGATCCGAGTATGCGTTTTTTTGGCAATTTCCATCCGACTGAGATTGTGAATGTGCAGTTAGCACAAAGAACGTTCCGAGCTTCGTCTCCGTTGGACGCTTACCCAGTCGACGTCCACGGTCTGGCTAAGCTCTAGTGACACATTACACGTGATTATCACTCTTCCTTTTTCGTGTCCATTTTTGCAAAATAAACGGCAATAAGAACAAGTGAATAATCATCTGAGTGTGGTTTTGTATCAGTGAAGATTAAGACCAAACTTCTCCTTCTTAGCATGTATTGGAAGTGGTTGTGTATCAGTTCGTTTTGTTGCATTTGCTGATATGCATGTATTGCTTGACCTGAGTCCTTAACAGAGTTAGGCTTTTGTTCATGTAGACCTTCTATAGCTTGTTCTCTATGTCCATTACAACGACACTGGACCTTTAGAATCTGTGTAGACGAGAGGCAAAGTTCAAAATTCTAGGGTTTCTGTGTCTAAAATATCTCATATAGGTTCAGCAGGGTGTCCTCTGATGGTCGTTGGATTGGCAGGAATGAATGGATCACTTGAAAATGTCCAATCCAAATCATTGACAGGTTACACAGTGCAGTCTGTTATGCCAATTTTTTGGTGGAGAGGTGTACTAAAGCCATCAATGCATCCAAAAATGTGCTAAAATAAGGGTTGAATGGATTGAACGCCAAACCCAACACAGAATGTTAAACGAGCTTAACCTCATCATATCAACAGTGCTTACATCAAAACATATAGAAAGGAAATACTTGTCCAGTAACATCTTTAAGTGTCTGATGTCCATGATTGAAGCAACAATACCATGAGAGAGATTACCCCCCTTTACATGCTTAAAGTTAATCTGGCTCCTTATAATTTTTCCTCCACAGAAGATGAGAACAGGAGAAACTGCAACCCTTTCAGGCCTATTAACTGTAGCAAAAATATGAGGAAAATGTTAGACTAAATTATTCTTCTTCTAATTGAATTGTCATTTTGATTCTCGTGTTCTCTCGAACACATTACATTTATCCCATGAGAAATATGGCTTACGATCCATAACATTTTCCATCTTTCACAATATGTCAAGTGTATTTATGAAAACGCTTGTGAGTAGTTTGCGAGCCTAAGTGGATGAGACAATTAAAAGACACACTAAGTGCACAAAAACAACAGGGTACAAACTGACTAGACATGTGATATGAAGAAATGATTAGAACATCCATTAAGTTACCATATGCTCTAGATGAAGGTCTAAGCTTTAGAGAGTTGGCACAACAATGTATATCGAGCTATAACATGATTACTGAGAGCAGCAAGAGTATGGCGCAAAGTCATTCCTATATTTGGATGAAAAGAAAATAACCAGCGAGAACTTCTCGAGTAATGGAAAAGGAACTGCACATAATTCCTGATCGCTGACTAATTACGCTGATAAATAGCATAGTCTTGTCGTCTGAATCATGTTTGATGCACAAAAGAACCAACATTAAGGAGGGTTCTAAAATAGGTGAGGGACCTAGTATAATATACATGCGTCAGTGATATGTAAATGTTATGCGCGTATATGGAGATTGCTGGAAGCGGAAATCTGGACAAGAGATTCTTACACCAACTGAAGTGGCGTCTGGTCTCCGCGAGAATAATGATTACTGGGTTCAAGCCCATTAACTTGGAGGTAGTTTCGAGCATCATACGGCTGAGGTGGCACGAGTTCATAGTCAGAACTCCCAGGCATCAAGTTCATCTGCTGCTGATGGTGATGTTGTTGGGCCCTCTCATTCTCAGCAATCTACAACAATTCAAAGCAATCACCAAAAGTAGATTTATAAAAAAAAAAAAAGCAACGTGGATGCGGTGTGTATCGTCGAGGGAGCCAAAACTTGCAAACGTGAACCTCATCGACTATGGTGCTGCTTTACATAGCTAGTGTGATAGTCCTTGCTCCTTTCAATTGAACAACTCTTTTTCATGAAAATAAAAGAACAGGATAGGCTGTGGCATCCCCCTACAAGCACACATGCTCGCATGACACACGCTTTCACACACACACACACACAAACGACACACACACACAGAGGGATAGGGGGAGAGGGAGAGAGAGAGAGAGAGAGAGAGACTGACCTTTGCTCGGAGGTACTGGTTATTGTTATGCAAGTCGATTTCCTGCATTCCAAATAGCTTGGTTACTAATGGACCAGTAATTAGGAAAGAATCCATGATTGCTGCACTCTTACATTACATCTTTTTGACTAATATACTTTCTTGTTGATAAGTGATAGGTGGGAAAGCGATTAAGCAGGAATTTACATACCTTTGGCTGAAGGTGGTAAAATCCTTAGAGTACTATGGTTTCCCATTCAATTATATGGGACCCCGAAAACTTCAAAACTCCCAACCATAATAAAGGGGAATGAGTGACAAGAAGCAAGTAAGTCAGAGGCCAACATCAATTGTGGAAACAAACTCTGAACCCTAAATACTAAGATGTATGTTATTCACTTCATTTCACTCAGCTCTGCAGAATGCCATGTGATTTACTATGTCATTAGATCTTTTAGCTTATAAGTTGAGTGTTGATTTATCATAAGAAGTACAACCCATGAAGTTTGTAGAAACTTTTAGGGCAATGTCCATTCATCAGGGGCTATCAGTACAAGATGATAAAAGCACTATTGTTAGTGCAGCCTTCTTATCATTTGTTATGAAGTTTCATGGCCTAGTAAGCAGCTAGGGTTTCAGACTATATCTGATATATCGAACACTTCTAGCTGTTTGACTTTATTGGGGATTTAAGTAGAGTCAAGACGATTATGACTGTTTAAAGCTAGCCCATTTTGGTGAGGAAGATAGATATGGAAGAGGATGTGTGACTATGATCTTCCAAATAAACTCCCATTCTTTTCCTTTTATCTTTTTATGCTAAACAAGTACACAGCAATATATATCATGTTTAGCCAAGAATACCAACGAATATGACATTGCATATGAATTCATTTCTATCCCTATAGGAAGTAGTGGTTGGCCAATATGATGAATAGTAGTCTTTCAAATGCTTTTCAGGACTAATAGTAATCAGTAACAGTATAGCATGAATGTTTCCAATTTCCAGGATTAACATCTTCCAAGCACCAAAGGAACAACAAAATGTGATGAAAATTTTGAAACGGGATACTGCCTGATTGCAACGAATCATAAGAAAAATCAAAACTAACCCTTTTTTGCATATACTCGATTTCAGCAAACAACAGCTCATTCTGCAATTTCAAGAGAGAGGTGCTAGTAAGTGATCTACTTTCTAGTTGAAAGCCCCAAAAAAAAAAGTGTACGAATAACAAGAATAGCTACCTTTTTGGACCGGATTCTGCTAATTCCTCTCTCTAATTTTCCTTCCAGTGTCTTGAGATCCCTAGGAGTCAATGAGCCCAGAGACTCACCCAACATGTTCCTGTAAAGCAACCTTTTTAAAGGTTCACACACCATATATCAGAAACAAAGGGTGGGCAGCATCTTTTCAAGTTACCTGTTGCTGTTCTGTATACTGTTGATCAGTCCACGCAACTTATTGGCTTCCTGTTGGTAGTGCTGAGATGAATGTCCAACAACAGATTAATGTTAGAATGAAATTGACTGCCGTGGCTCCTGAGAACGTTGCTAATATATCAACTAGATTTGCCACTTGAAATAAACATTTAGTCATTACTAATTTACGGTGTGTGCTTCGACAAACCTTTCTGATTGCTGACACAATTTAAGGTTGTGTACTCCTAGCAATGTTTATAGGTTGAAACAGACGTAATTTTAACTGCATTTGCATCACCATGACTCTGGACACTCACTATCAATGTATAATTAAGTGATTTTCTCCGATTTATATACAGAAGCTGCAAAAATCTCCTAAACGTCTGTGCACTATATTAAATAGGGCTCTTGTCAGCCTATATTTTCCTATTTTTTTGCCAATTTCACTATATTCAAAATCTGTGATGTAGAACACTAATCTTTATTTTCTTACCATTTCTAGGTACTCATCAGAGAGTATGTTCTTGGATAGGGGAGAATGAACAGAAGAATTCATGTATCCACCAGAGAGAGAGAGATAGAGAGAGAGGGATTCATGCTGCCAACCCCAACTAGTTTGGAGCAAAATCTTAAAGGATGAGATGGTGATGCTGATGAACTTCTTTGCATCATTGGGCATATTACAGAAAAGGAAGGACAAACCAGCCATCACCATATGCTAAAATGAA
This sequence comes from Escallonia herrerae, assembly GCA_033070095.1. Taxonomy (NCBI): domain Eukaryota; kingdom Viridiplantae; phylum Streptophyta; class Magnoliopsida; order Escalloniales; family Escalloniaceae; genus Escallonia; species Escallonia herrerae. The sequence continues at coordinate 5,806 of JAVXUP010004968.1, read as the reverse complement.
TAGCAATACAGCGCCCATGTTCACAATAATATAAAGACTGCTCAGAATATTCACAGCTGCTGTGTGTAGACACAGCCGACAACACGCAGAAGAACGTTATTCTGGAAATGACATGCTTGTTCAACAGATTCTCAAATGATATTTAGTTTTTCTTTTGTGTGCGCATGTGCAGATACACCAACAATGTAAAGGTTGGATGTGCCTGAAATTTTACCTGAGCATTGGCTTCAGATATAGACCCACTGTTGGGGGGATCTGCGCAGGCTTTCTTGTACCTTTCGATTGTTCCTTTAACACTGCAATTATCCCATTCACCAAGTGAAAAGTTATGGACTGCTTTCCAATTTTGTAGAGCAGCTTACTGAAAGCATTAGGAAAAATACTGTAGCTATACCCATCTAAAGAAGACTAACACCAGTAAAGTTTAATGGTACGAACTTTCAAAAAGAATTTATAGTTTCCAACCAATAACCTGAAAACTAGAGAACAGCAAGACTGTGACCTCATCCGATGATTCAAATGATAAGAAGACTAGGATCAATATAATCAATTTAGAGAAACAGCAAAGAATAGAAGAAGACGTGGACCAACAGCCTCCAGTGTAAAGCCAAAAACCCTAAAGTCAAGATTCTTTGTAAACTACATGTTGGAAGACTATGGGTTCAACCGCCTTTAAACTCTCTCCCCTCTCTCTAGCTGTGTTACACACAAAAACACAAGCATAAAGGTTATTCCTAAGGCCTAGTACTTCAAATAATGATCCTTGAGAGGGAGAAAGGAAAGCTTTAACTCTTCATTAACAGTATAAATAGCATAGTTACTATTTAAGTTATCTCCCTCTCCCTGTATGTTGTGTGAGCTGAAAATTCCAAATATCTTAATCAGGACCTACAATTCAGAGTTTCGATGAAACTGAAGCACAAATACTCTAACCTGGCCTTAACAAATTTCTTTGTTTGATTTGTGTACAGAACACCCTCTATTTACCTAGGACATTTTACATGATCAACCGAGTTTGGGAACAAATATTGCTGCATCTGTCAAACAACAGTAACTATAAGACAGCAAGAACTGATTGGAAAGCAAAATATTGGAGTGAACTAGGATCCCTATGCATGCGCTACACGATTTTTCCAACTACAAGAATTTCTCTGATCTGTTTTCAGAAATTCTTACTAATGATGGCTTAAAATTGACAGGACATGATTTCATCTTGCAAGAATAACATCTGAAGGAAAAAAAGTGCAAAAATCTACTGTAAGCACCATAATCAATGAACAATGCCTGTGATAAATTACTTGGTTATAACAGAGAAGCATAATTAATTAATCTTGCAAACAAAAAATTAATTAGCTACAGTAGGATTTGCTATTTAGACCAAGTAGAGCATTGTTCCTAAAGTTAGAAGATGATCAAACTAAGAAAAACTTCAAAACAATGAACATGGAAGATTTCAAAATTTCGTGAAATCTTCCATGTTCACTGTTTTCAAGTTTTTCTTAGTTTGGTTATCTTGAAACCTTTTTATTCAATGTGCTTCGTTCATTATTATCTAGCTTTCAATTTCATATAATCGTGATTTTTTTTTCAGTTATTAGAATTAAATGAAGCTTTAATGATAGTTATAAACTTCTAATATTCGTTTATTTTCCCATATTACCTCTGAAGAACAGTTTTTGTAATTCAACCTTCCTTCAGAATGAAGATAACATAATATATGAACCTTCGACATGTTTATCTCTGTCTTTATGTTATTCATCACCTTGCACCTATATTGTTCTTAGCACCGAGGCTTTTCTTGAGATTTATTTCAAGACAACAGCTAGCAGCTTGACAATTTCGTTCAGGACATCAATGCATAGTGATGGAAATGAGAAGACTCTACCCCTTCAAGATGCATGTAACAAGATGGATTCGAAGTTATGACTAAGATGCATGTAACAAGATGGATTCGAAGTTATGACTATTACACCTGGCAAAGCCTACCCGTGACTTAGGGCATTAAAATTTGGTATGGGCATTCATTTTGTCCACCCGTAAATTTTTACCTTACCCAGACTAGTCAGGTAAGATCAGGTCAGGCATGGGCATACCCATGGATAAATTATACCTAGGGTTTAACATTTGATTTCTCTGTCATTTTATCTTTTTAACTCAGTTGGATAGCCAACATTTTGTGCGCGCGTGTGTTAATAATTCTTTACATGAATATATGTTTCTGTGTGTGTGCTCATCTATGTGGTGTCTGTGTGCACGTGCACTTCTGTTGTGAGTGTACGTTGTTTATTTTGTGTGTGTGCACGTCTAGTGTGTTTGTATGTTGTTTATTCTGTCTTTAAGTGTGTGAGTGCGTGTGTTGTGTGACTAGGTGTGTCTTGTTAGGGAAAAAAAAAAGAAGGGAGAAAAAGGGGTGGGGAAAACATTGAATTACCCGCATGGGTCTACCCGCGGGTACCCAGGCTATCTTCTGAAGATTTAATCCATCTATATCCATTCTACTTCTCATTTTTTTTTTGCCAATGTTTCTTTACTTCCTGTCACCAATGAAGACATGAGTACATAGAGCAAAAAATTATCAAGAATAGCTTGGAAGTGACAATTACATAAGTCGTGAAGAGCAAAAAATGGGCACCCTCTGTTTAAGATGCAAACAAGAAAACACAATTAGCATTGTACAGTGTAACCCTAATAAGTTCAACTAAAACTTGGGGGAGAAGGAGGGGAAGGGGTGTGTGTGTTGGGGGTGTTGCTCTTAGTGATACAACATATATATTGAAAATCAGTGTAAATAGTACTATGGTGCAAGTCTTTCTGTGTGCCCGCGCGTGGGGAACAACTATGAAAATAGTACTATGGTGCAAGTCTTTCTGTGTTTCAAATAGTACTTATTTACACTGATTTTCAAATAGTACTATGGTGCAAGTCTTTCTGTGTGCCCGCGTGCACTATGATATGAACTAACGAGAAATATGATTTTTGTTGTTTTTGTAGAATGCCTAATTTTTCAACGTTCACTCACTTTAATTCTCAATATTCTTAAAAGTTCTATGCAATAGATTTTTTGTCTTAAAAGTTCTATGCGGTTTGCAAGTATGCCTTGCAAACCGCATAGAACTTTTAAGACAGGAAATCTATTTATTGTGTAATCACAAAAGGGGAATCATATCCTAGATACAAGCCATGTCCCTGAAAAGGCCAAATAACTAAGAGAAACTAATACTACTAAAATACTCCATGCATCTTTTCGGATCCCGTTTCTTTTTCACAGAGATTTAATTTGAAACCTTTGAACAGTATAAATCTACAGAATTCCACTGTAGCTTCCATTGAAAATGGCAAACACCACTCGATAGGATAGTTGACACGTAATGGATTCGAATATATCAAGAACAATTTCAGCCATTGCAAAAAATATCAGTTGAGTTCCTCAATAGTCGTTAAAGCCATTAAAATTGTCAATAGCACCCTTCTAAGTAGTCGGTAGAAGCATAAATAGAGCTCAAATTACTTTTTAGAGCGCGTTAATCAACACACAATAATAATATTGTTTGCCGGTTGTCACATCAAGAATTAAAAAGGAATATCTCTGCAAGAAAATCAGGTGTAATCCTGTTATTATTAGTCAAACAAATCTATTTCTCTACCTCTTTTTCCCTCCATAAGAAAATCTCCTAACCAGATCCAAGAAATTGAAGAATTCCAAACTAGCTTTATATGGAGTACAAGCTTTTAACAGTATTATGCTTTCAGTCATGTTATATAAAATATGTTTGGGGAGAATGTGAAAGTAAACTATACCTTGAACACAATTGTGCACTCAAACAGTGGGTAAGTGCGTAAAATTTGAGATTTAGTTTAATTTCAAAAGACCGATTATGTAGAATATAAATTTCTCCCTCCAAGGGACGTGAAAAGACGCTAAATTGTTTCCTTTTATCAACCATTTTGTTTCGCCTTGCTTTAGGCAATCGAAAAGCTTTAATCCAAATTTCATGTCTCACAGTCAAAGAAAAGAATTCAACGAGGAAAGCCCGTTCTCAAAATTTCAGCATCGCTAAACTCAGAGCGCCTGATATACACAGCGTTAACCCAGCCCACAGCATAATTAATTTAATCTAATCCCTCGTTCAGCTTAACAAGGCTGTACAAGGATCCACACATCACATTCCCTGAAGGTACGTAGCTAAAGAAAAAAAAATGTCATCAAAAAGCTTTGAAACAGTCTCAAATCAGTTCATCAACCCCAACACGTAAAGCTATAACAAAAAATTCACCATGAATGAACCTCTGAACGTTCTTTGACTCCGAGTCAGACTGAGGCAATCAGAAAAAGTCCTAATGTGACACATGATGCAATGTATTACATCAACAGGTGAACACAGACCCTGTTCTTCCTGGGGATTTGCAGCAACCTTAATTTCATCGAGCTACTGATTGGCTGCCTCCCTGCCACGCTGGCCGGGCTTCACAGAACATGATTGGTTCGCCATCTCAACGGCTCAGATCCACGCCATGTGTCAAAAATCCATTACCCGTTGGATAATCTCACTAACCACACTCTCTTACCCACCTTGGTAACTCCATCAAGTACAAGGGAAAGTGAATTATATATATATATATATATATATATATATATATATATATATATATATTATACTCAGTCTTGTCTGCCTCCAACTCTGAGTAGATCAGAGCCGTCCATTTCGCAGCAGCCGTTTCTGTACTATTTGCCCATGCATGAAAGAAGAGCCAAAGGAAGCTCAGAACTCCCCCATTGGCTAAGCAGTTTCCGTACTCTCTCTCTCTTGAATACAAATAATGACTTGCACAAATATATCTACGCAAGATCTATAGCAAAATTCAAAACCTAGGTCTCCAATGCAACAAAAGAGTGAGGTGACGGTTTATAGGACAAAAATAAATGACATTGGCTCGATTATCTGATTTCTTTGCTGTTTTGGTTTCAACAGTTTCAGAGGCTTTGTGAAAGGCACTGTTCTTCCTAGTGTTTTTCACCGTTTCAAGATGAAATTAGGGCTCAAAAGGAGGGACACCCAGTAATAGGTATCATAGCAGATGACCCTTTTTGTCAGAGATCAAGAACCGAAAAAATCTTGTGGTGACGTGACCAAAGATTCTAGCTTGTAACTGAGATAAAACCATACCCAACCAATTGGTCTTCAATTCTAACTGAACTAGAGCCCATTCTCTAAAGGACAAGAAGCCAGAAGTAAAGAAAAATGGGAAACCCTTGTCAGCCCTAGCTGGCCTTGTGATTGGTTGCGGTGAGATTGACATGTTAAGCAACTAAAAACCCTAATTTTTTGGTGGGTTTGACTCTGCAAACAAAAAACATTAAATGCTTTTGCAGATAAGTGAATTAACGTTTGAGAAAACCCTCATTTGGGTGTGATTGGATGTGAAAAGGGGAATTTGACATGTTTGTGGAGGACAAAACAACAACTGTATTTGAGGGTTTGAAAATTAAAAGTAAAAAACCTAATTTGCTTTTCTGATGAGGCTCATGACATGTTTCTGATGTTGCATCTGACGTGCTATTAAGGAAGTGTCAAGAGATGGAGGAAACGGGCAAATGGGAGCTTGACAGGTTTCCCTTGTAGGCCTTCCTAGCCCTTACAGATGACATGGAGAGAGGAGAGAGAGAGAGAGAGAGAGAGAGAGAGAGAGATTTAACAGGAATGGAGGAAGATATGAAGCTGATCTCAGAGTTCTGCATACCTTTCCTAAATCTCTCTTTGTTACTTATAACAAACATAGTGCTTCTATTTCTATCTTTTAGAGCAGA
>JAVXUP010004967.1:0-23903 GCA_033070095.1 Escallonia herrerae | reverse complement strand
CATGAATCTAACATAATACAACATGCTCCCCTAGATAAAATAACATCAACAAAGAACAAAATTATGAACTATTTAATATTTTTAAAGAGATATTTTGCAACAGTAAGTTCAATAATTTATGTACAGTAAAATGTTCTCCCTTTTGTCAAATCAAAAAGTGGGGAAAGCATTAAAGCCAGAAAAAAAAATCTAACAGCGACGGCGTCCACCCTAGATAGAGGTAGAAGGATCCGGAGCCGGGGAAAGATCAGAAGTAGGGATTTCTACAATTTTGACCACACAAGACGACCGCGGTAATGGGGGACTGTAAGGGATTTTCAAATTGAAAAATCGTTGCTCGCCTTCAGTTCCGCCATGGTTGGAGGGAAAGATGTCAAGACAAATGACGTAAAAATGATGTGATGTGTCGACGATCTTGTGACACCCTCAACCCTGGTGACATCACCGAGCTGGTTATCGATCATAATCACATTCAAAATCTTGAGCTGAATACAAAGTAACTACATCCTCATACTCATATATCATTAATAGGCGTCCTTACAAAAAATTTTCGTACAAACATACATCATACTGCAGCGGAAGACTTTCAAGTCTCTAAACAACATGAATATTTACAACCTAATATACGACGGTAGTCGTAGTATTCTTAACAACTGATCTCACAGCTCAATCTTTACCTCATACAACGTATCCCCTTGCTCAACTTTTCTAACTTGTTTCTCTTCCCTTCTCTAGAGGATTCTCTTTGATCAACCTTACAGCCTGCACAATACAACATAAGGAATGAGCGCAAATTGCCCAGTAAAGACAACACGAGGAATATCGTGTACAAATGATTCAAAGGACTCGTAGGAATAATAATCATCTCAACGATAGCAATGAATCAAGATTAGTCAATAAATTTCCGCATCAGCATACTTGTCAAACGATAATTTTTCTTTCGTTAGACAAAGCGGCTTTAAGGCCCAACATAACAGCATTATTGCCACCTCCTCATGGACTGAACCGACTGACCGACTATTCAAGTGAACACTAAAACATGAAATTGAAAAGATAAACATCAACAAAATACAAGTCATTAAAATCATTAACATCAAAAGAGAATCAAATGCAATGCAACTCAGACACGACAGACTAGACTCGACCAGACATGACAGACTCGACTCGCGCGCCCTACATCCTCTTTGCCAGTGATCATGTTTCACAGGCCATCCTTCTCATATTGATGTCCCATCTCGTGGGATGTTCATCTCAGTCTCAAGTAAATAAAAGAGACCCAGTCAACAAGCAGGGAACTCATTTAGAGTGCTTTCCCTAACCACGTTACAGCCAAGCAACAAGACATCATCAACGGGGCAGACTAAGGGGAAATTTATTCCACCTTATGTCCTCAACAACACAGATCAATAAGGAATACCGGATCAGAAGATCAACCGGTGTTCAGACCCAACAACATGAGTTCAACGTGACATCATCAACAGGGCAGACTTGGGAAAAGATTACCACAAGCTCTCAACAACTTTCTTACATAAGAGAAATGTCGACTACCAATAAGTGTCGACATTTCACAACAACACGCAACGACCTCAACAACATCATCATCAATGACAGGGAGGACTCGGGAGAAGTTGGCCACAAGTCCTCAATGGTGTTCTTAGAGATAAGAGATATCGGCTATCAATGAACTGCTGACATCTCACAACAGTCACACGATAACCCCTACGCAACATCATCATCAACTTTAGGTATGTTAATCGAATCCAACCATAGCATACTAAGACACACATCATCCTTATTAAATTCCATCAACAAGGCAGACTGAGCGAATTATTCTACCCTAAGTCCTCAAAAGCACAATTCAAATATGAATATACCGGTCACAATGACTACCAGTGTCCAATCATAACGACAAGAATGCAACAACACGTCATCAACATGGCATGCTAATCGAACAATGAATTAGCATATCGAACCACATTGTCCTTACCTAATTGGCTTATAGCGGAAACAACTCGCAATCTCTGATCGCAACGAGCTGCATCACCTAGTCAAATCATATCCTGCTCGTTAGTCATCATTCAACATATACGCACTCCTTATTCTACCAATTCCTACTTAACCGTTCATAGCATCTTACGATAGCTAGTTAATTCGATCAGATAATCGGATCCTTAATCTAGCCTTTTCGACTTATTATCGATAACAACCCTCATTTTAGACATAATACCACTATTCCTAGCTTCCCACCCCTCTGAACGCTAAATTATGCGCATTCTAAAAATTTAGCGCCGACATGGCAAATTACCAAAATGCCCCTGAGGGTTCCCGGCATCAGAAAAATCTCAAAAGTGCTTTAAAATGCTATTTTAGGCCTCCTAGATTCATTCTTGAGCTAAAAACTATTTTACATAATTTTTGCCCAAAAATCCCGAACCGGTGTTCGGACCGAGCGCCTAAAGCCTGTTCGGCCAAAAATAGCTAATGACTTTGGAATGACCCGAAATCTTGGAAAATGGAACTTCATAGAATCTTAAGGTCTCCATAAAATTTTCACTCAAAACTGAGCTAGTTTGATATTTTAAATTTCACCGTAAAATTCCAAACTTCCCGCGTCCGTTCCAAGTTATGTCCTGAATCATTTATAAATATTCGTGAGGAAACTGCCTAAAAATTCTATCTTTAGTGACAATTACAGTCACTATTCAAATCAAAGGCACACACTACTGCACATTTTCCCACGCACACTTTCTCCTTCCTTCAGCCGTGGTGTTCATCCCACATCCACTTCATAGCCACTAACTAATTCATCTCCAATCCATTCCAAGTTGTTAAGAATGCATTAAATCACCTTGATTACACTTTACACACACTTTAACACTCAATTCACACACACCATCTCACATTGGGCACACATACGCTTTGCACCTTGCACACCACTGTACTGCTTCCACTAACACCCTTTTCCTCTCTTTCTAGCACCATCACCCCACTGCACCCTCACCACCAGTACACCTTCACCATTTTAGCACACACATCACAGCATATCACACACGCACATTTAACTTCCTTTGCCACCACACCAAGCAGCCTTGGCTGCTGCCTCTTTCCCCTCCCCCTCTCCCCTTAACCCCACAACACACAAGAGCACCACTGCTACTATGGCAGCAGTGACAACCACATCATTCATAGCATAATACTCACACACATCACCACACGGCCATCACCCTCACTGCCTTTTCACCACCCCAGCACCTTCACCCTACTATGCAACACACCGCACAACCACCTTACACAGCACTAACACCCATCCACACACACAGCCCATAACACACACACACACATACTCACACAGCATACCCCCTTCTCCTAGCAGCCACCACGGTTGCTCCCCCTCCCTTTTTTCCCTCACACCCACCTCTGTACATCTGTGCACACATCAACACTCATGCACACAGCTGGGTACAGCCCGCATATACCATTATCAATTGAACCCTAAAGATTTAATTGAGAGAGATAAAGAGATCACCCTTTTCCTTTCTTCCTTTTTCCTCTTCTTTTCTTCTTTCTCCCCTGTTTTTCTTCCTTTCTCCGTTTTCTTCTCCTTCTTTTGAGCTCTGTTTCCCCCTCCTCTTTTTTTTCCTTTCCTATTTATTCCACATAAACCGTATTTTATAATATAAATCAATTAGTCACCCCTTTAAACTTGGAGGTGTCCATCTCTCCCAAGTTCTTCCCCACCACGTGACACATTTTTTTTTTCACTAATCACCATGTTTTCAAAGTTACAATTCAGCCCCTCAACTTTTGCATAATTGCACTTTGATCCCACAACTTTGGGAAATTACAATTTGACCCCAAAATCACCCTAACGCTCCATGTAGCCCCCTAACACCTCATTATCATCAAAAGGATGCTACTTAATAAAGATATGCATCACGTTCATCATATTTTCACAAATTATATTTTTGCCCCTTAACTTTTAAAAATTATATTTTAACCCTCAAAACCACACTACCCCCCCCCCCTATTTAGCTCCCTAATACTTAATCATCACTAACATATTGCTACTTAATAAAAAAAAATAGCATCCCTTAATTAATCAAACTTACGGTTAGATTAATTTCTAATATTTTTTGGGGTATCACACCCTCCCCCCTTAAATAAATTTCGTCCTCAAAATAAGGACAAACCTCATTCTTTAATTTGGTGCGGACATTATCACCGCATTAGCGTCTCGGGTTTCAAGGTAACTTCCTTGACCGCATAATTTTCTCCAATCAACTTTGGCCACCAACATTCATGTAAAGCATGTTCTTTCTTATCGGCCATCTTCGTCGGTGCCTCCTAATACAAGATATTATCTCGAATTTCAACTGGTTCCAATTAGATCCTATGCATAGAATTGGGATCATACTTCCTCAACATTGACACGTGACACACGTTACGCAATTAACTCAATCCTGAACGTAGATCGAGTTTGATGCTATCTTCTCAATCCCATACAGGATTTAAGACGGTTCGATGAACTTTAGACTTAACATTCTCTACTCTTTGAGTCACATGATTCCTTTTCACAGTGACACTTATAAATATTACTAGGGAACGTACTATAACTCCAACATCCTATGCTCCTTGTCAACATAAATTTTCTGCGCAGCAAGAACTCTTTCTTGAATAAACCTCACCTTGTCTTTAGTTTCTTTGCACAGTCTCGTGCGAAACAGTCTCGACTCTAACCACATTCTACGGATAGGTGTGTGACATTTCTGACCATACAACACTTTCAAAAGAGCTATTTTTCTTTACTCGACCGATAACCATTTTTATAGGAAAATTCCACTAAGGGTAACTGTTTACCCCATGCTATGCCAAAATAATTAATGTAGGCCCTCAACACTCTCCCAGTATTCATATCATACATCTTAATCGGCCACCTGTCTGAGGTAAAAAGCCGTCCTCAAGGTCAACTTTGTTTTCATTTCTTATTAAAAACTTTTCCAAACTTTAAAGATGAACCGTGCATCTCTATCGGACACAGTAGTTACTGAAACTTCATAACAACTAACCACTTGTTTAACATAAGTTTGGGCAAGACTTTCAGAAAAGTTTTCTTCCCAGATAAAAATGAATCATGACGTCTTAGTCAACCTACCCACTACAACCCAGATAGGTGTATCTCTCTTAGTTGTTCGTGGTAACCTTAACACCAAAATTCATCAAATGTGTTCCCACTCCCACCCAGGTGCAAGAGTGGTTACCACTATCTGGCGGATCCACTTTTACCTGTTAACAGGTCAAACATCGGGATACAAACTTATATATATATATATATATATATATATATATATATATATATATATCTTTTCATGCTAGGCCACCAAAATTCTTTGGGTCGTAACTTAAGGTACATTTTTGTCTCCTTTAAGTGAACCAGTACCCTAAACTATGAGTACTCTTCACAATTTCATTTCTCTCAATTCATCACTAGGTGGAACACATATTCGACCTTCACATTCAAAATTATCACTCTTATCACCATCAAAATTTTCCTTTCTATCTCAATGTCCTTTCACCTTGGTCTTAAGCTTCCTTGATTTGATTAAGATCCGCTGGTCGCATTTTCACGTGAAGCAACTATTACTTCCTTTTATCCTTACTCGAACTTTGATTTCGAGTTGTTCACATTCTTATTAACTTGGCATAACAATCATCGCAATCCATTTTTTTTCCAACAGGGCATCTTAGAGCCATTGTCACTAACTCCCTAGTAGCCTTCAGCTCAACTTAGGAAGCTACTGATCTCAACGCTGATTTTTTTTTACGACATTCCCCATTTGTCACCTTTTCAACTTTTCCCAGATCTCCTATTCCGCTTCCACATTAGTGCCATACATCCATATTTTCTTGTCCAAATTCACATTCCTTGAACTTGACATACAACTTAACTTTCTTAAAATTTATCAAGTTTGCCACTGCGCAAATTCTTCTTTACCTTTTGTACCATCCCTAAGGTCACCAACGAGGTGACATAACGATGATCAAGTGATCTAAAAAACTTGATTCCTCAAATTCATAGACGCCACATGGGAATTAATTTAATCCACCTGACACCACCAAACATTTATAATGTATGTCTCTATTTTTAAACACAATCTTGACAACTTCATCCTTCCTTATTCCTTAACCGGTAATGACCCGCTCTAAGGTCAACCACATAAAGAAAACACTTCGCACCCTGCAATTGATCAACATATCCTCTAGGTCCGGCAATCAGTAATTATTCCTGACTCTCATCTTAATCATCTTAATCAGCTTCTGATAGCCAATACATAGTCTCATAAACCCCTCATTTCTTCTTACTTCAATGACCATCACCCTCCTTTAAAGCACCTTCGTCCAGTCAATATACTCTGGTTGTTGACATTTGAAACAGCCCCCCCTTTTTTTTCTTCATCTTAAACATTATTTCAGTGACTTGCTCACATACTTAAGACATGTTTTACTTGCCTTAGCATAGTTCACACCTTCGTACCTCAATCCTCATCATCTACATTTTATATCTCCTCTTCTTGGTTCTAAACTTTGTTCGGGCTATTCTTCATCTACTCTCTTCTTACCTTTCTTTTCACCCTTCTAGTTTCGTTCCTGGATTCTACCTCCTTTCCGTCCTTCCTTCCTTCCTTCTTTCTAGACCTCTTTATTATCCACCTCCATCGCATGGTGTTTCTACTGATCCAGTAGCACTTCTTCATCAGAGCCTCCTTAATAGCCTTTGGAAAATTATTTTCGAACCCTTTTTAACTTGTTCTGACTTTAGAACTTTTCTATCATCACTTAATAAGGGATAATAATAATAATAATAGGACAACTCACCAATTGCCCTAATATGCTTTTTCACCTTTCTATCTTTCCACTTAGTATGAGAAACCTATCTCCAACTTACTCTGCAATTTGCGCAGAAATATACATCATCAACATGTTACCTGAACCTATTACAATAATATAGGCTCGATAGGTACTCTTACTGTCTCAACTTGTTTGTTCTCGTACTTCTAATCACTTATCACCTTGTCTTTACGTACAGCTGGTGAACATTATCTTCTAATATTTCTCCACATCTTGTTATTTCAACTACCTTCTCCATCTCTCTGTCTATACCGACCGCTTTCTCTCCGTGAGATTCTACTCAACGGGCATCCTTAAAGTGCTAAGATCTACATTCTTTTATTCCTTTTACTGAGGCGTCATAATAGCAGCAACCAATTGTACTTTTAAAACTCCCACGATCTTTAGTAGAAGTCTCACTAGCTCTTTCTAAAATTCTTCTTGACCTAATACACTCCCATCTTATTTCTTCCACTTACGTTCTCAACGTTCACCATAATTACTTCTATTGAGGGTCCCTCTCGATTGGGAACCCTCTCTTGTCTTTTCGATAAAGGAGTAGCGCGATAATTAAAATTACGCATCATAACATTAACCTTCATGCTCAACAACTAATGGTTTTCATCATTGAACGACCTTTTTCTATAATAATATGTAAATGGTACTGGTTCCCCGTCACCTTTCTCCTTCTCAACTTTAGGTCTTACTTCAAAAGCGGACTCCACCCGTACTCGTACACCCCATCAACCTCGGAGAAACCATAACGCTCCTTTAACAATTTTAAGCCTCAATGACTCCCTCTTAGAATCAATTGTTGCCTATCTTTAGGTATTGCCCTATCAAGAGGGCAATCACGAACAACATATATATATATATATATATATATATATATATATATATATATATATATATATATATATATATGGTCGTGATCCATTGATAGCACTAGCAACTTGCTAGCGCTGTTTTGCAGTCCGCAACATTATGTAGCGGACGGTAAATTACCGTCTGCTACATTATGTTGCGGACGGTGAAAAAAAATTGCTATTGTGGCACTCGATCTAGCAGTCTATTCTCGCCCGTGGACGGCCGGATCGCGCTAGTAACTTGGGTTAAGTTGCTAGCGCTATCAATGGATCACGACCCATATATATATATATATATATATATATATATATATATATATATATATATATATATATATATATATATATATATATATATATATAAGACTTTGATATATTTTTCCAACACCTTATAGGTTTTTATATACAATTGAAAGATCAACAAAACAATTCACTCTATTATAGCGAAATTCATCGTAGACTTAGACAAATAGATGAAGAATCACGCTTAGAAAGTTTAGGCGTACCTGTAGATGTAATTAATAATATGAATGCCTTAAATATAAACAATGAGGTTGAAGATACAAATGAAGATAATAATACAGATTATAACGCAAGTGATAATGATTACCCATGGGAAGAAGAAGCCATGACCAATCTCGACAACGCCTTTGAAACATAAAATGAGTAGTAACAATAGACCAGTAGATCCTTCATTTTATAGTGATTATACTGAAGATACTATGACATATAATTCTACACCTGAAGAAAATACAATTCAATTCAATCGTTTTTATACTGCTTTAAATCGCATTCACTACGTTAATAATAGATTAAAATTATTAATGCAACTAGGAAGACTAAGATCTGTTCCTAGACCCTTACAAACTTATGGACATTTGTTTATAACCTTAGAAAATGATTTTCTACAAGTAAATGCATATTTAGAAGGACTCTTAAGACATATTAGAACACAGTTAGATGATGAATCTTATGATAATTATATGAGTCAATTACGTTTAAGTAATCTGCAAACACTTATGATACAACAACAAGAAAATCATAGACAAACTAGAAGAAATTTATATTCACCCTATTAAAATGTCTAAAAACATAGAATATCTCAATATACAAACAGATCAACATAGTCTTAAAATAATAAGAGAAAATTTAGATTATATTAAAAACATGTTACAATCTAACTTAGATAAACCCAAACATAATAATTTAGACTATATACAAAAACAACTTGAAGAAATTAGGCAAGAACTAAGAGAAAGTAAACAAAAAATACAGAATATGGAAAAACAAAATGTTAGAATAGAAAATAATTTAAGAAAATATTTTAACATACAGGGACTAGAATATAAATGAGTATCTCTAAAGAATACGAAGCAAATTTAGATTATAAGCAAGCCTTCCTCGAAAGTAATAATTATATAACTCCATCAGAAGGCTTATCAAGAAACAGTTTAGGAACTCCAAATGAAATAGTATCTAGAAAACAAAATAACATTATTATCCTTTTATTAATAAATTGCTTAGAAAAATTAGACAAATTAGAACACATCATGACACAGAAAAAAGATAAAGAAATAGTTACGACGGATATTGAAGAATTATGCTCTAAATTAAATAATATTAAAATAGACAAAAGAAAAAATTCTAAAACAAAAGAGGCATTAAAATTTTTAGTCTATGATAAGAAACAATAGTAATATTTTAGGAAGAGGTAATGCAGAAGATAGAAATAGAACAGAAGTACTCGCAACAGAAACTAGAAGAAGAAATGAAAATACAATAGGTAATAGAGTTCTAAGACTATTTAGAAATCCTCCTGCACCCATAGCTTCCTTAGAACAAGTCATAGACATAGATAGACAAATTGAACAATTTAGACAAAATAGGCTAGACTTAATTTCTCCACAAATTTTATATCAAAATAATGCAAATTTAAGTCAAACAAGACTCTTTATGCACTATAGAGAAACTCAAAATAGATGCATAGGAGAAGATACAGTAAGTATAAATTTAATACATCCAGACTCTGAGCAAGATTTGATCAGAGGAAATTTAAATTTAACACACATAGGATTAATAGTTATTGGTATTAAAGGATTAACAAGAAGAGATACAGGTGCTAAAGTATTTTTAGCTATAGTAGATGAGAGATTTACGAGTGAGCAAGCAATTCTAGGAGCAATAGAAGTTGATATGAACAACAATGGTGGCATATTCTATTGTGCACCAGACTTTTGCTTAAATACAAGAGATTTTGCTAGAAACGTTAAAATTAAAATAATGACAAAAGGATATGAAGATTTTCAGCAAGGTAAAAATCTTCTAATCTGTACTACCTTTATAGGTAAACTCACACAGAATAGTCAAGTAGGATATCAATTAAGTATAGAAGATACAGCTAAGTTTATCATCAATAGAGGAATTAGACTTTTACCTCCTTACAAAGTAAATTCTTTAGAAAATTCAGGCCAAGAATGGCAAGTAGACAAAATATTAGGAACTAATTCATCTACAAGTATAGTACCTACAGACAGTTTTTGGTATCGTAATACGTCAGGCAGAATGTCTGTTAGATTCACAAATTACGTTGAAGCAATTAATAACCCAGACACTCAAGAAACCGAAACAGATGAATAATTTAGACGTCTTTAAAACAACAGATTTTAAAATATTAAATCAAAAAATAGGAACTACATTTATAGGAAGAGGAATTAGTATGCAACAATTACAAGAATTTATACAACTCGTAGAACGAGAAGAAAGTTTAGATATCTTCAATCAATCTGAAGAAATTATAACAGATATAGACTCGGATATAATGAAAGACTTAAAAGACCTAGATCTAAGCCAAGCCTTTATCTCGCAACCCGTTCATATAGATATATGTGAACCGGAAATAAATTATAAAACTGAGTTAGACAATAAAATTGATAAAGCATTGGAAGAAATAGAAACTATAAGACAAAAAGATTATAATCTTTTAGAAGAAGCTAATCTAAATAATCTTTTAGAAGATGTTAATCTAAAAGAAGAAGAAGAATTTTTAAAAAATATATATCTAGAAGAAATAAGTATAGAAGAAGAATTTTTAAACAATTATGAATTATATTCTATTACAGAAGGAACCATAGAGGACTATTTAAACAACAAAATAAATTCATATATAGATGCAAATTCTATCACAATAGAAGATGTTGAAGAATTAGAAGAAACAAATGATGCAGAATCTGTTACAACTCAAATTTCTTTAATAAATACCAAATTTAACCTAATGAATGAAACTCCATACATTCTTATGGACGAAAGTGGTGGTTCAGGAACCACACAAAATCAAAATAATGATGGTAGTAGATTCTATACAACTCAACCTACAAATAGACCTCAATATGCATATGGCAATCTACCAAGACAAAGTGCAACAATAGAAAATACAAAATATGAAAGACCAAATTATAGACCCAAAGGTAAAAAACATCCTTTAGAACAAAATTTTAAAATACAAAAGGCAGCAGAACCTTTTATTTTAAATATAACTGCAGTCGATCCACAACAAAGAACTAATTATATACAAGTATGGAAAGATGCAGTAGTAGCAAATTTCATTACTAAACAGTCAGATAATTTAGAAACAGGAGAAGAAATGATAAGATACATGACACAATTCTTAGGACCAATAGCTAAAGCTAATTTTGAAGAATGGCAGCAAGCCTATCCTAATGATTTAAAAGAAATGGCAGACTTAGGCCCCAACCGAGCTAAAGCCTATTTACAATTGAAGTGTCTAAGGCCTTAAATAGTCTTAGAACTCTATTACCTATTGTATTTTCATTTCTTCTTCTAGTTTCTGTTGCGAGTACTTCTGTTCTATTTCTATCTTCTGCATTACCTCTTCCTAAAATATTACTATTGTTTCTTATCATAGACTAAAAATTTTAATGCCTCTTTTGTTTTAGAATTTTTTCTTTTGTCTATTTTAATATTATTTAATTTAGAGCATAATTCTTCAATATCCGTCGTAACTATTTCTTTATCTTTTTTCTGTGTCATGATGTGTTCTAATTTGTCTAATTTTTCTAAGCAATTTATTAATAAAAGGATAATAATGTTATTTTGTTTTCTAGATACTATTTCATTTGGAGTTCCTAAACTGTTTCTTGATAAGCCTTCTGATGGAGTTATATAATTATTACTTTCGAGGAAGGCTTGCTTATAATCTAAATTTGCTTCGTATTCTTTAGAGATACTCATTTATATTCTAGTCCCTGTATGTTAAAATATTTTCTTAAATTATTTTCTATTCTAACATTTTGTTTTTCCATATTCTGTATTTTTTGTTTACTTTCTCTTAGTTCTTGCCTAATTTCTTCAAGTTGTTTTTGTATATAGTCTAAATTATTATGTTTGGGTTTATCTAAGTTAGATTGTAACATGTTTTTAATATAATCTAAATTTTCTCTTATTATTTTAAGACTATGTTGATCTGTTTGTATATTGAGATATTCTATGTTTTTAGACATTTTAATAGGGTGAATATAAATTTCTTCTAGTTTGTCTATGATTTTCTTGTTGTTGTATCATAAGTGTTTGCAGATTACTTAAACGTAATTGACTCATATAATTATCATAAGATTCATCATCTAACTGTGTTCTAATATGTCTTAAGAGTCCTTCTAAATATGCATTTACTTGTAGAAAATCATTTTCTAAGGTTATAAACAAATGTCCATAAGTTTGTAAGGGTCTAGGAACAGATCTTAGTCTTCCTAGTTGCATTAATAATTTTAATCTATTATTAACGTAGTGAATGCGATTTAAAGCAGTATAAAAACGATTGAATTGAATTGTATTTTCTTCAGGTGTAGAATTATATGTCATAGTATCTTCAGTATAATCACTATAAAATGAAGGATCTACTGGTCTATTGTTACTACTCATTTTATGTTTCAAAGGCGTTGTCGAGATTGGTCATGGCTTCTTCTTCCCATGGGTAATCATTATCACTTGCGTTATAATCTGTATTATTATCTTCATTTGTATCTTCAACCTCATTGTTTATATTTAAGGCATTCATATTATTAATTACATCTACAGGTACGCCTAAACTTTCTAAGCGTGATTCTTCATCTATTTGTCTAAGTCTACGATGAATTTCGCTATAATAGAGTGAATTGTTTTGTTGATCTTTCAATTGTATATAAAAACCTATAAGGTGTTGGAAAAATATATCAAAGTCTTCTAATAATGAATCTAAATTTAGAAAATATCTAATGTAAAAAGATAAAGGATTGTGTAAAAGGGTGATACAATCGGTATCTATATAATGTTTTATTCTATCATTTGTAAAATCTATTGTTTCTAAGGTATTAAAGAATTTGTTAAAATTATCTAAGATGTCTATTCTCATCTGTTGATCTAGATTATAATCATTTATCATGTCTTCGAAACTAAAAGGATCTTGAGGAGGTTCGAAATTTAAATTTCTACTTCTTTCCATATTAACTAGGTAAATTTACACTGTCTGTATCCGTGCTACCTAAAGTATCTTCACTAGAGTTTACTTCTCTATTCATTTGTAAATTATGTATATGGTCTGTTATATTTTCTAAAGCATTTGCTTCATGTCTTTCAGACATTTGCCTAAAGAGATCTATATTTGGTCTATTAGTTCTATTTCTAACGTACTCATTGTGATAATAACTATTGTTATCCATGTCTTTAAAGCATATATAAAAAGCTATTAAAAACTTTAAATAAGAATTTAAACTTGCAATCATAACATCTAAATTTAATAGGCTACGAACATAAGACATCAAAGGATTGTATTTTAAAGGTAAAGTACGTTCAGAAATATGAAACCTAATATTAGAATTTGTATCTTCAATGAGTTGAATAACAGCAAAAAATCTACGAAATTCTTCATAATTGTCTTCCATTCTAGTTATATGCATGCTTTCTCTAAGATTACTCATTTTAGCAATTTGACAGGGGCTACTTGCTCTGGGTTACTCAGTCATCTCCTTTACTTAGGAAAATTCTCATCAAAACCAAAACCTAAGGATTTATGGCTCTGATACCAAAATGGGGTCTCAGGATTTGATAAGTCTTTACCAGCTACCTGTGGGGCTGGACTAGTAGCTCTTTCTCCCGAACTAATAGGATTTTCAGAAATTTTGAGTAAATTTCCAACTGTCACAGGACTTGATTTGTCTTTACCTGTTGCCTGTAGAACAGGACTAGCTACGCCTTTAACTCCGGACGTAGAGGATTGTGTGGACTTGGATCTTACTAAAGTATAGTCTTTACCTGGGAAGGATTTTTATATAATCACTGTTAATTATAGAAGGATCTAGTACTGTAATTGTACAGCCAGTGTCAATAATTGCATTAGTTTCTACACGTTTTTTATGGTGTATAATCTGTAGTCTAATAGTTACTAGATTATTAAATCTTGTTTGTGTACAAAATTTGTCAATATTAAATTCTTGCATTAGCTGTTTATTAGGATCATCTAAATTTATAGTTTCTATGAGATTTTCTTTAATATGAGCTAAGGTATCTTCAATTTGTATTATTTTTTGTTCTAAATATTCTAATCGTCTATTGACATTCTTATCGTAATAAGTGTTATCTTGTGTTGATTTAGACGTATTTGTTTTGCTGATGTCTAAATTGTATTTTTGTTTTAGGCATTTAGTGCATGCTTCTTTATAGCATAAATTGCATTTGCATCTTACTTTAATGGCGGGATACCATTTACAGATATAACATGTATTGGTGTCTAAACCTTTTCCTAATTCCCATTGGTGTTGACAATTGTCTTCTGTGTTTAAGTTTTGTTCTGAGGGTTTAAACATAAAATTATAGATATTAGATTGTTTTAAGGAGTTTATAAACATGTCTATTTGATCAGTAGTTTCGACGGGAAGCACTTCTTCCTCATCATTGCTACTTAAAGAACAAATGTCTTCTGCGTATTCTTCTATAGATTTGATACTATAAATACTTTCAGTATCACTTAACGTTTCATCTACTTCTAGTAAATCTTCATTTGTATTATTAACTATCATAGATTTGAAATTATTATTATTTTGTCTTCTAGGACAACTAGAACTTAAATGATCAGGTTCTCCGCATGAATAGCATGTAATTTTATTTTTATAGATGCGTCTATTGTCATATTTTCTAACATGTCTTGGATTTAAAAAAGGTTTTCTAGCTCTACTTTTTCGTAGGAAATACGTCTTTCTAGGTTGTTTTGGCCTTCTCAAAGGCTTTCTAGTATATTTAGGTCTAGATTCTTCTTGACCATAGTGTTGAGGTGTATATATTTCTTTACAAAAGCTTGTTTCATTTTTAAGTTGTCTAGCAATTTGTATATTAGTACATTTTGAAACTAAAATTTCTATTACTTGTTCAAAGACACTTCCTAAGGAATAGGCTGGTCTTTGATTCGGGTTTTCGTAAACTTTTTTAATTGTTTCACTAATTTCTCGTCCTAAAGCTCCTGGTAATTTATATAGAAATTTGTCTATAACATTTGAGTTGTATATGTTTCCACTTTGTGAGGCAAAATAATAGTATTCTTGCATAAAAGGTTTTATATTATGCCAGTTATATAGATGTACTTGTTCTAATTTTCTAGCCGCTTCTATTTGTATAATAGCATCTCCAGTATTGGGATTTCTTCCTGTTAATATTAATTGTATTGTGTTTACAAAATTATAAGGATTGGGGCCTAAGTCTGCCATTTCTTTTAAATCATTAGGATAGGCTTGCTGCCATTCTTCAAAATTAGCTTTAGCTATTGGTCCTAAGAATTGTGTCATGTATCTTATCATTTCTTCTCCTGTTTCTAAATTATCTGACTGTTTAGTAATGAAATTTGCTACTACTGCATCTTTCCATACTTGTATATAATTAGTTCTTTGTTGTGGATCGACTGCAGTTATATTTAAAATAAAAGGTTCTGCTGCCTTTTGTATTTTAAAATTTTGTTCTAAAGGATGTTTTTTACCTTTGGGTCTATAATTTGGTCTTTCATATTTTGTATTTTCTATTGTTGCACTTTGTCTTGGTAGATTGCCATATGCATATTGAGGTCTATTTGTAGGTTGAGTTGTATAGAATCTACTACCATCATTATTTTGATTTTGTGTGGTTCCTGAACCACCACTTTCGTCCATAAGAATGTATGGAGTTTCATTCATTAGGTTAAATTTGGTATTTATTAAAGAAATTTGAGTTGTAACAGATTCTGCATCATTTGTTTCTTCTAATTCTTCAACATCTTCTATTGTGATAGAATTTGCATCTATATATGAATTTATTTTGTTGTTTAAATAGTCCTCTATGGTTCCTTCTGTAATAGAATATAATTCATAATTGTTTAAAAATTCTTCTTCTATACTTATTTCTTCTAGATATATATTTTTTAAAAATTCTTCTTCTTCTTTTAGATTAACATCTTCTAAAAGATTATTTAGATTAGCTTCTTCTAAAAGATTATAATCTTTTTGTCTTATAGTTTCTATTTCTTCCAATGCTTTATCAATTTTATTGTCTAACTCAGTTTTATAATTTATTTCCGGTTCACATATATCTATATGAACGGGTTGCGAGATAAAGGCTTGGCTTAGATCTAGGTCTTTTAAGTCTTTCATTATATCCGAGTCTATATCTGTTATAATTTCTTCAGATTGATTGAAGATATCTAAACTTTCTTCTCGTTCTACGAGTTGTATAAATTCTTGTAATTGTTGCATACTAATTCCTCTTCCTATAAATGTAGTTCCTATTTTTTGATTTAATATTTTAAAATCTGTTGTTTTAAAGACGTCTAAATTATTCATCTGTTTCGGTTTCTTGAGTGTCTGGGTTATTAATTGCTTCAACGTAATTTGTGAATCTAACAGACATTCTGCCTGACGTATTACGATACCAAAAACTGTCTGTAGGTACTATACTTGTAGATGAATTAGTTCCTAATATTTTGTCTACTTGCCATTCTTGGCCTGAATTTTCTAAAGAATTTACTTTGTAAGGAGGTAAAAGTCTAATTCCTCTATTGATGATAAACTTAGCTGTATCTTCTATACTTAATTGATATCCTACTTGACTATTCTGTGTGAGTTTACCTATAAAGGTAGTACAGATTAGAAGATTTTTACCTTGCTGAAAATCTTCATATCCTTTTGTCATTATTTTAATTTTAACGTTTCTAGCAAAATCTCTTGTATTTAAGCAAAAGTCTGGTGCACAATAGAATATGCCACCATTGTTGTTCATATCAACTTCTATTGCTCCTAGAATTGCTTGCTCACTCGTAAATCTCTCATCTACTATAGCTAAAAATACTTTAGCACCTGTATCTCTTCTTGTTAATCCTTTAATACCAATAACTATTAATCCTATGTGTGTTAAATTTAAATTTCCTCTGATCAAATCTTGCTCAGAGTCTGGATGTATTAAATTTATACTTACTGTATCTTCTCCTATGCATCTATTTTGAGTTTCTCTATAGTGCATAAAGAGTCTTGTTTGACTTAAATTTGCATTATTTTGATATAAAATTTGTGGAGAAATTAAGTCTAGCCTATTTTGTCTAAATTGTTCAATTTGTCTATCTATGTCTATGACTTGTTCTAAGGAAGCTATGGGTGCAGGAGGATTTCTAAATAGTCTTAGAACTCTATTACCTATTGTATTTTCATTTCTTCTTCTAGTTTCTGTTGCGAGTACTTCTGTTCTATTTCTATCTTCTGCATTACCTCTTCCTAAAATATTACTATTGTTTCTTATCATAGACTAAAAATTTTAATGCCTCTTTTGTTTTAGAATTTTTTCTTTTGTCTATTTTAATATTATTTAATTTAGAGCATAATTCTTCAATATCCGTCGTAACTATTTCTTTATCTTTTTTCTGTGTCATGATGTGTTCTAATTTGTCTAATTTTTCTAAGCAATTTATTAATAAAAGGATAATAATGTTATTTTGTTTTCTAGATACTATTTCATTTGGAGTTCCTAAACTGTTTCTTGATAAGCCTTCTGATGGAGTTATATAATTATTACTTTCGAGGAAGGCTTGCTTATAATCTAAATTTGCTTCGTATTCTTTAGAGATACTCATTTATATTCTAGTCCCTGTATGTTAAAATATTTTCTTAAATTATTTTCTATTCTAACATTTTGTTTTTCCATATTCTGTATTTTTTGTTTACTTTCTCTTAGTTCTTGCCTAATTTCTTCAAGTTGTTTTTGTATATAGTCTAAATTATTATGTTTGGGTTTATCTAAGTTAGATTGTAACATGTTTTTAATATAATCTAAATTTTCTCTTATTATTTTAAGACTATGTTGATCTGTTTGTATATTGAGATATTCTATGTTTTTAGACATTTTAATAGGGTGAATATAAATTTCTTCTAGTTTGTCTATGATTTTCTTGTTGTTGTATCATAAGTGTTTGCAGATTACTTAAACGTAATTGACTCATATAATTATCATAAGATTCATCATCTAACTGTGTTCTAATATGTCTTAAGAGTCCTTCTAAATATGCATTTACTTGTAGAAAATCATTTTCTAAGGTTATAAACAAATGTCCATAAGTTTGTAAGGGTCTAGGAACAGATCTTAGTCTTCCTAGTTGCATTAATAATTTTAATCTATTATTAACGTAGTGAATGCGATTTAAAGCAGTATAAAAACGATTGAATTGAATTGTATTTTCTTCAGGTGTAGAATTATATGTCATAGTATCTTCAGTATAATCACTATAAAATGAAGGATCTACTGGTCTATTGTTACTACTCATTTTATGTTTCAAAGGCGTTGTCGAGATTGGTCATGGCTTCTTCTTCCCATGGGTAATCATTATCACTTGCGTTATAATCTGTATTATTATCTTCATTTGTATCTTCAACCTCATTGTTTATATTTAAGGCATTCATATTATTAATTACATCTACAGGTACGCCTAAACTTTCTAAGCGTGATTCTTCATCTATTTGTCTAAGTCTACGATGAATTTCGCTATAATAGAGTGAATTGTTTTGTTGATCTTTCAATTGTATATAAAAACCTATAAGGTGTTGGAAAAATATATCAAAGTCTTCTAATAATGAATCTAAATTTAGAAAATATCTAATGTAAAAAGATAAAGGATTGTGTAAAAGGGTGATACAATCGGTATCTATATAATGTTTTATTCTATCATTTGTAAAATCTATTGTTTCTAAGGTATTAAAGAATTTGTTAAAATTATCTAAGATGTCTATTCTCATCTGTTGATCTAGATTATAATCATTTATCATGTCTTCGAAACTAAAAGGATCTTGAGGAGGTTCGAAATTTAAATTTCTACTTCTTTCCATATTAACTAGGTAAATTTACACTGTCTGTATCCGTGCTACCTAAAATATCTTCACTAGAGTTTACTTCTCTATTCATTTGTAAATTATGTATATGGTCTGTTATATTTTCTAAAGCATTTGCTTCATGTCTTTCAGACATTTGCCTAAAGAGATCTATATTTGGTCTATTAGTTCTATTTCTAACGTACTCATTGTGATAATAACTATTGTTATCCATGTCTTTAAAGCATATATAAAAAGCTATTAAAAACTTTAAATAAGAATTTAAACTTGCAATCATAACATCTAAATTTAATAGGCTACGAACATAAGACATCAAAGGATTGTATTTTAAAGGTAAAGTACGTTCAGAAATATGAAACCTAATATTAGAATTTGTATCTTCAATGAGTTGAATAACAGCAAAAAATCTACGAAATTCTTCATAATTGTCTTCCATTCTAGTTATATGCATGCTTTCTCTAAGATTACTCATTTTAGCAATTTGACCGGGGCTACTTGCTCTGGGTTACTCAGTCATCTCCTTTACTTAGGAAAATTCTCATCAAAACCAAAACCCAAGGATTTATGGCTCTGATACCAAAATGGGGGAAGGTTGGCCGGAAAAACACCTAAGCCCTTCTAAGAAAAGAAGCCCGGATTTCATTATACCAATCGTCAACACCCAAACTGGGGGGTGCCAGGCAGGGCCTTATTGACGTCTGGTGTCCATCCAAATTTCTTAGTTTTAGAAAAGACGAGGGTCTCCGGTTAGACCGAGTACTCCATTTTTAGAAAAAACTGAACATTTCATAGAAAAACAGTGGAATAGAGAGCAGATTTAGAGAAGAGATGGCAGAAGCTTAATAAATAGAAAGTCTGGTTAAAAATTTTGTGATTTCAAAAGACTTCAGGATGCTGGGGTGAGCTTTAAAATACCTTTCAAAAATCTTCCCTCTTTGGTTTAAAACTCAGGGCATGCGTTAGTCTAACGGGTTTCAAGGCCATCACTCGGCAACTACCCTAAGCGACTCGCTCCCGCTTTTGCTTAAAACCTAAAGGTGAATTTTGGAAAAACATTTTAAACACGCCGTGGTAAGCATAATCGGTTTTTTGAAAAACAAATTAGGCAGAGTCTCTTTTTATCAAGCAAATGCCATGTAATCTCTAAGTCTATCCTATATTATCTGCTCTATGACATGTTAAGTTAATGAGATTTTTCCCTTTCAATTCCTGGATGACATTTCACCTCTTGAGCGTGTTCACCCCAAAATAACTAAATTAGTTGAATAAAATAAAGAACTTACTTGAAAGCAAGAAAGAGAACAACTTGAACGCTTCTTAGTCTTTTAAGGTTGTGCGCATCAACAAGAGAATTTTGAGAGCAAAGGAATTTTATTGATCTCAGAGAGGATTGCAGAAAAGCATATGCTGAAAAAGCCTATTTACAATTGAAGTGTCTAAGGCCTTATATAGACCGAGCTAAAGCTATCCAACAAAATTGAAAGCTTTACAGCTGTCTACTAATCCTAAAGCTGTCGTCCACTAAGTTTTACATTTGGACAAACACTCTTTTTTTTTTTAAAGTTGTAAGACAAAGTACAATAATTTCACGTAAGTCTTAAAGTGTACAGGAAAAAGATTGATTTCGTGTCTGTCATTATTTGCCGAAAGTAAAGTCTTCTGTCTCCTTGTGCCGAAAGTTCAAAAGTTGCAGGAGTCTTCTTGTGCCGAAAGTTCAAAAGTTGCAGGTGGTGGAAAAGCATATTCCATCATCTTTGTCCTTTAGCTTTTTCCTTTCCTTTGGCTGTCTTCTTGTTTGAGCTGGAGGATGACGATTCGTCAGAGCTTGGCAAAATCTTGAGAAGTTCTTGCTGAAGTCTTCTTTCTTCGTCACTTGTATTTGGCTTCTGCGCGAACTCTTGACTGTCTTGGTTCGCTTGACCGCCATTCTTTTTGTCAAAGTCTTGCAATAAATCTAAAATCATTTGTGCTGTCTGTCTCTTGAAAGCGTCTACTTGAAGGTTCCGTTTCTTCGCATCCTTGAGCGCCTTGCGTCTTTTTTCCATTTTTCCCAAACGGACAGGGGTCTCAGGATTTGATAAGTCTTTACCAGCTACCTGTGGGGCTGGACTAGTAGCTCTTTCTCCCGAACTAATAGGATTTTCAGAAATTTTGAGTAAATTTCCAACTGTCACAGGACTTGATTTGTCTTTACCTGTTGCCTGTAGAACAGGACTAGCTACGCCTTTAACTCCGGACGTAGAGGATTGTGTGGACTTGGATCTTACTAAAGTATAGTATTTTGTTTTCCAGTCCATAGTTTCTAATTCATAAACTTGTAACTGAGTTTTAACACTGGAAAGCTGTTGTTCTAACTGCTGTTTATCTACTACTAACTGGTCTGTGGTTCTTTTTAAGAAATTATAATGTTTAATTAAGACATCACAATTTGCGCAAAATTGTGAGCCGGAAGAAGAAGGAATTGGTGTTCCAGAGAAAGGGACAATTGTAGAGGAGGATGTAGTACATTCAGGACTTATAAAATAATTCACACCATAGTGTGCTGTCATGAGTTTATGAGCTTCTTCATACGTTTGTGTACCTTTATACCAAGGTCTTGTATGATTACCTACGCCATGTGCCATGGCTTCGGGCCAATGTTTGTATATACCGGGTTGCTGCCCTTTAAAAACACAATAAAAGTTATATTTTCTTGTATCTCTAAGTTTATGAAAATAGGCTGCTAAACCGTTTAAAGAATTAACAAACCATCCATTGTCTTTACGAATAAATGCTTGCCAAAGGTTGTCTAAAAGAGTGACCTGGTCTATGGGAAACGGTCCTAACTTGGGGTCTTTTACTTGAAATTTACTTCCTACATGTAGAATTCCTAAATTACTACCATCAAAATTAATCCTACTGGTGCCTGAATTATCTATATAGCTTGTATAAAGTACTGGAAACGACGGATTTGTCTGATTGGCGAAATGAGCTTGTCTAGAGCGTCCATCAGAGGAGGATGTCATTTGTCCTGCACAATTACAAAAATTTGTCTATAGATATGCTTGTAAGGCAGTAAAAATCTTTTTAAAAGGAAGATTTTATTATTACAAAGATAATTGTTTTTATCTACAAAATACTCCTCCAAGCCAATCGAATTCATTCTTACAGACTTGAATGAAATCGTTTGTAGCTTCAATACGATTTTGTTTAAAAATTTCTAACTCTTCATCTCCATCTGTCTCAAATTCATATAAAAATTGAAGATGAGCTTCGAGTCTCTGAATTCTCCTAAATGTCTGACGAAGATAGAGTCTGACTTGAAAAGGAGTCATCCTGTAAAACAAAATATTATTGTAATAATTTGCGAGATAATAAATCTGCTAAAGTGTTGTCTTTTCCTTTTATGTGTTGCCACTCTATTTTGTCTAAACGGTAATTGCTAAGGGTTGCTAAAAACTTTACCCATCTATTTGTATATCTAGCATCTTTGTTTTTATTATACCTTACTATTGCTTCACAATCAGTTCTAATACTAAATTCATGTTTTGAAATTAATAATGCCTTGAAATGTTCTAAGGCATAAATAATAGCAAGTAATTCAAAATCTAAACTTGTCAAATATTGGTTACTTTCTTTATATTTACCGCTTGCGTATCTGCATAATCTTTCTTCTTTTTTACTGCTATATTTATTTGGTTTGCAATATAAGACTGCTCCCCAGCCTTCTTTGCAACCGTCTGTTTGAACTATTAAATAATCTGTTTCTAATGGTAAATATAAGTCGGGTAATTGTTTTACTTTGTCTTTTAAAGTTTTTATAAGGTTAATATCTTCTGTATTAAAATGTCTTTGACCATTTTTACGAGTCTTATTATATAAAGGTCCTATTAGTTTACTCAGGTCTTTGAAATACATTCTAGCCTGATTTAGTAAGCCTAAAAATGCTTGTATTTGTTTTAATCCTTCAAGTTTGTCTGGAAATTGTAGAATCTTTTTGGCTATATGTTCTTGTAATTTAATTCTACCATTCCCTATTTCCATTCCTAAGAATTTAACATTTGTTTTAAATAATTCGACTTTTTTCTTACTAAGAATCAAGCCATGTTTTTCAAATAATTTAAATGCTAAATCTAGGTGCGCAATGTGTTCGCTATCATTTTTACTACATATTAAAATATCATCAATATATACTAAGATAAATTCATTGTAAGGTCTAAAAATATCATCCATTTTTCGTTGGAAGATACTTGGGGCTGTCTTGAGGCCAAAAGGCATTACTAGCCATTCGTAGAGGCCTTCGGGTGTAGTGAATGCGGTCCACTTAATGTCTTCAGGCCACATTTTAATTTGATAAAAACCAGATTTACAGTCGAATTTACTAAAAATTCTTTTACCTTGTATTTTACTTAAAAGAAAAGTCTTATTAGGGATGTTATAACTATCGTCCCTTATATTATCATTTAGTCTTTTATAATTTATTACCATCCTACTCTTGTTTCTAATTATCTCAGCATGAATTGAATTGTATTTTCTTCAGGTGTAGAATTATATGTCATAGTATCTTCAGTATAATCACTATAAAATGAAGGATCTACTGGTCTATTGTTACTACTCATTTTATGTTTCAAAGGCGTTGTCGAGATTGGTCATGGCTTCTTCTTCCCATGGGTAATCATTATCACTTGCGTTATAATCTGTATTATTATCTTCATTTGTATCTTCAACCTCATTGTTTATATTTAAGGCATTCATATTATTAATTACATCTACAGGTACGCCTAAACTTTCTAAG